>VXAA01005384.1:967209-999929 GCA_013399115.1 Anseranas semipalmata | reverse complement strand
GGGAAGGGAAGGGAAGGGAAGGGAAGGGAAGGGAAGGGAAGGGAAGGGGGAAGCCACATATAGATGATTAATTCCAGGCACAGAATCCAGCTAGCAGGCTCATTTTCTTGTATGGCTTGTATAGGCCTGTGTAGATAATTCAGATATCATAATGCCAAGTCACATAATAAATAAAAACCCAATTATACTAATCACCTCCTATTTCGGCCAATGCAATACTTGGCCTCATTCCAGCCTATGGGATAATTTTTGTAAAACAAGCCAGAAAGTTTAGCAAAGAAGAAATTTTTTCCTAGGAATAAGAGATATGTAGAGCCCCAGATATGTGTCAAGCCCAGACTTCCTTTAAAGGCATAACAATATGAGAATTTACTCTTAAGGTGATTTAGGGATAAACTGTATTTGTTGCTGCCTGATTTGCAGTACAGAAGGAAAGAAGAGACAGAAGGAGTTCCTCTCACATAAACCTACAGATCCCAGCACATAATTTTGCTGCATGCCTCCATAACAAGCAAAGGATACTTCATAGCTTATGTCTAGAAAAAGAAAGGAAATATAGGAAATACAGCTATTCATTCCTTTACCTTAAACTACTGTTAGCATTAGGCTTGATCCAAAAGAATTTCATTGCACCAGACAGCTTGTAATCAACCTGCTATCTGAAGGAATTTGCAACCACACATTAGGCATGAAGGGTCACTCCCCACCACGAGGAATCTCTCTGAGGACAGTGTCCAGAAGTTACCGTGCACCAGGGACCAACTCAATCCACCCTCTTCAAAATCCTAAAGCATCCTGTTGAAACTGTTCCTCTGTGCTCCAAATCATGAAATATCTTGGGGGAAAAGAAACAGACTGTGCAAGGTAGGATTCAAGTCTCTGCTCCATCAAAGATATTTAAGCACTTTATAAAAAGCACAAAGGATTCAGCAAGACAGATCACAAGAGCCCCAGTCAGAATGTGCTGTAATATGGTGATCAGCAAACTCCATCAGGTTTGGAAAATGTGCTCAAGTACCTGCAATATCGTTTTACAGATGAGTTCTATAACCACTCAACTATCAGATAAAAAGGAGAGACTACACCCTCTCTATCTGTGCTTTCTGCAGATCTGGCAGGGTTTTAACACAGCTTTCTGGATCAACCCTTCAAGTGACCTAGACAAAGAAATACCTACATTTCCAACTCTAGAGCCAGTAAAGGATGAATACTGCTGACTCTTTTTCCTTTATATTGGCAAGAACATGTCACCATATTCTTGCAATCCCCAAAACAGTTTCTAAATCCTGTACTTTAAGGACATGCGATTTTTATTTTAATTTTTGCCAATATAAATGAACTTCCTGAAATCTAATGGTGTATAAAGGAAGAAGCTCTTCCTTCTCAGATGCAAATTCTTCAATCATTTTATGTGTTTTTATGGCCCTCTATATACAAAGTTGCAACAAACCAAATATTTAAATCCTGAAAGGATTTTGTACCATTAACATTTCCCAGGTTATAGAATTTGTAAAATAAAATCAATGCATTCTAGGAAGATTGTAAGCAGGAGAAAGCAGCCTGATGCCTAAAGCTAGGAATCTACTAATTAAGATATGCAATAAAAATGTTAATCAAGTAAATTTAGGGAGGATGGGGGAAAGAGATTGCATAATCCTCTTGGCACCATATTATGTCTCAGTGTTCTCACAGAGGAAAACGATGAGCAGGTAAACAAGTATAAGAGAAAAAAGCGGGTCCTTTGATTATGGGCCAAAGAAGAAACTGTTCCAAAAGGCTTCTCTAACCAACAAGAACAGTTCAAGTAGAAACCATTCAGCTCCAAGAGCTCTCTCGAGGATGCTAGCCTGGGGATAGCTCACATAAACTAACCTGACAGCCTCAGAGCCAAACTGAGAAACTACAGTATTTAAGATGATTCTTATTAAGTGTGATCATGGCAATGTGTTTTATTATTCTATTTCTTTATAACTCTATTCCACCATTGCAAAGTAAAGTATATAAGTAAAAGGGTTATTTGGTTTTGTGTCCTGTATTGTAGATGTTCCAGTGCTAACCAACAAGTATCTCATTCATACTTGCATGAGTCCTTAAAGTGAGGGCTTTGGGATTATACTTGATGCCTAGTAAATAGGATGTTGCTTGTAACGACACGGGACTCTGAACCTGTCAGGCTCTATCTTGACTTGTTTTGGCCTAGCTGGAGCCATATTTAGGTTTGTTTAACTGTGACAACAATTACCCAATTGTCAGGTGACTATTACCTACTCATTTTTAGCATGTAAACTAGTGTATGGGGTAATAGCAAGCGGCTATTCAGCACAGAATGAGCTATTTATGGCCCTAGAATAAAATGGAGACAGAGGAGTATTGACACAAGGTGATGGCAGGGATGTTTCAGCTATGGGCACAGGATGATATCAGAGGCCCCATAGCTATAAACAGCTTAACAATGGTCTGTTAATGGTCATTAAAGGAATGCAACCCTGGGAGCAGGGTAAAGATAGTTTTAAGAACAACAAAGAGAACAGTGAATGAGTGTCTAACATAAGTAAATGCACAGTAAATTCAGATGTAATGTGGAAATGCGAGCCAATAAAGAAAAATGAGTGTATAGAGCATATTATAAAAACGTATAAAATGACTTCAGGCAGACTCAAAAGAGAGGAGGAAGGAATCATGAACACCACAGTCCTCCTAAAAGTACTATGATGCTGATGAATGGCAGTAATCCTTCCCTCTCCCTGACCCAAAGACATCAAACTCAGAACCCAGAAACACAGGATGACAGTAATACCAGAGAAGCATGGAAGCTTCTTGGTTGGATTGGTGCTTAACACCCCAAGAAGCACATTGTTTATGTATACTAATCTTAACTGTATATGATTTGAATCATAAGCATTAATATAATTGTAATTTGACTAATAGTTATTTTTTGATTAATCTGTTAAGACATATTAGAATAATGATAAATTCCTTGTTTGTGTATAAGGTGTGTTTATTCTCCCTGTAATGAGATTCTGAGTCTAGCAAATGGGTGGGAATAAAAGCAACTTATTCCATAAGCCAGATGCAACAGATTGGTAGCATTTGCAATGGTGCACAATACTCCAGTGCATTTCTTTTGGATTTCAAAGAGGAGAGAGAATACACCCAGTAGCTGAGCTCTCTGAGGAGGTAAAAATATGAAGTCCATACAGAGAAAGCATCTTCCAAAATTAGCCAAGTATCCCCTTGTATGGAAGAGGGATGATAAAGAAAATGAAAATTGAAGATTGTCTCAATTTCATAATAGGTGTAAAATTGCTGTCATTGGCATCTGCAGCTCAAAGCACAACGCTGGACTGAGGACCGCTTAGAACTGCCTGTCATGAATTCATAAACCCCAGCCACAGTTTGGGATGCACCCTTCTAGGCAGTATACTAGGACTTTATTTTTCTTTAGGACAATTAGGCTCTTTGCCCAAGCAGATGGTAGGGTTTTTCTGTTTTTTTCCCCCCTCGATTCCTATATTAATATGAAAATGGTTGGTGCTTAACACCCCAAATAATGAGTCATTTTAGTTTTTCAGTACTACTAACATTAAAAATGCTTATCAAATAGCATAAGCTTACACTTCAAAGAACTATTTCTCAATATAATTTACTTTTTACAGTTAATCACAGCAATAAGCTAATTTCTGGCCACAATAAACTCATTGGCACTAATTTTGATAAAATTTTCTTGTTACATTGCCAACATTCTAGTTTTAAAATTCCTGATCTGAAATATTTTTTTCATTATATTGATACCAAATTACTTTGTCCAATACAAGGAATATTATGAATTAGGCTTCAAAAACATTATTCCATGTCAGGTAACTCTGTAAGTAACTCTGTTAAGTTCAAACACTGTATTTATTTATTACCTGGCCAAAGGTGCCTGCTGTATATCAATTTCAGAGAGATTGCCTTTAATCTGCCTTAACGCATCTCTCAATTCTATTACTTACTTTCCAGAATAGTAATAATGATTCGCAACGTGCAATTTTGATTGCAACAGTAATACTCCTTTAGCTACTAAACATAATTAGTAGCATGTGACCTCTTGCCTGGAATACCTCCAACAACATACGCAGTTTAACTGCATATAACAAACCTGTGTGGGACCTGGATATACGTATTTTTTAATATGAAAAGATTAATGCATTTGAAAATGCTCATTTTGGTAAGGTGTGTCAGTACAGTATCAGAATAATGAAGAAGGAATTATGTGAATTGAACTTGAATATATAATGCCTGTATGAAGACCACTTCTGACTATTCTACATCTTTAAAAAAAATGACATATTTTAAAGAAAAATATTTGAAGAGAGATTAGAATTTTGTTTACATATTTCATATAATGTAAAAAAGTAAGAAATTACGTTTTTTTTATCCAAGTGACATATATACTTCTTCTACTAACATTAAAAAAAAAAAAAAGATGTCATAAAAGCTAAGTATGATACTAGAATCAATGATAATAATATATTTTATTTTTTCCTGGATAGCAAAGTTGCAATTATATGAATAAATCATCTTAGGAACAGAAAAGTTACCTGAATTCTCTGGATACAGACTGGTGTGAGATTAATGCCCGGTCACATCATTATTCACCTAAATCACCCTGGCGTGTGAGAGCAGTTCGTAAAGTACATCTGAGTCAGTGTACAAACTGAGTTTTGATTTTGGTATCTTGGCTTTGTTCTCAATGGCAATATACAATGTTTCCTGTACACTGTGTTTTTCAGGCAGTCTTCAAGCAGACATGAATTTCAGCATGATGCACGTATTTCCAAAGGTGAAATGCAACCCCAATAGGACACAGGTTGGGAACAAGTCATGTATATCAAGAAGTCTGGAGAATTAGGTTTTAAAGCGAAAAAAGTATACAGGAGACAATGACAAACCTCTAAACCTTAACTGTGTGGCACTACAGCCCAATAGAATAATTTACTATATCAATAAAACTGGATGGAACATCTGCAAAAATGCCTGTAAAAAGGACAAAATAATCTTCCCAAGAATATCAGTGACAAAGAGAAAGGTTAAAACTGCAATGAACTTGCCTCTTTTCCCTTTGCACTCCGGAGTTTTAAAGAAAAACTGAAATTTACTCCACTTGATCATCAGTGATGTATATAATTAAATATAAAGGTTTTGGAGGATGTGATTTTATGGTTACCGTAGCAACCAGCACCTACATGGTCCATATTCCTGTGCTCTTCTACTATAAAAAAATAAAATAAATAAAAATCTGTCTATCACCCACTTGAAAACAAATAGGTTTGTACTGCTTAAACTGCCATTGTTCTTCACTGGCATCTATTACTGCTCAGAATCAGGCTGCTGGGATAATCCCATTCTGGAAATATTCCAGGGGTTCTACCAAATAGCAATTTGCATCCTCCATGGCTTGACCTGTAGCATCACAGTGGAAATCCTGTGCCCAGTCACATGTGGCCACATGCAGCAAAAATTCTACATATGGGGAGAGAACAGGGAGGCTTTGAATGGCTGTCACATTTTCTAGCCTAAGCTACATATTTTTGGAGAAGTCTTAGATCTTTTACCACAATCACTCAACTTCTCTCATCCCTTCCCTTTAAGAACAGTAAACTTCTGAAACATATTTATAGTGAGCATAAGTTGAAAGTTTTTCCCCAGCCTCACTTTCAGGTTGTAGCCCGAAGTGAGGAAGAACTAAAGCAGAAGTGCTGAATACATTATTGCCAGAGAGAATATTCTTGTGTTCATGTTGCTAAGAAATTCTCCTCACCTGTCTCATGTTGCATCTGAGAAATTTAGGGAAAGGGACAGCAGAAGTGTGACTGCACTTTTGAAGTGGTACAAAGTTATTATCTTTTGTCAAAACCCCTACTACCTTGTGGATGCTTCTGTGGATGCTACTTGTTCTGAATTTAGAAGGTCCCTAGTTGAAAATCTTTTACACATGAGTTTTTCACAAAAACTTTCAACCATTAGTATAAAAATTCAGCTCAAAGTAAATTACCATTTTATTCAGTTTAACACCTCTTCCCTCAGAGGCCTCACGAGTAGTCCTTGACTCCCCAGGTGCCTGCTTCTACCATATCCACACATATGAAGGCAGAATTAACATTAATGTTAAAAAGGCAGAAAGGCAGGAAGATGTTCTTTTTGGTTTTCTCTCTGAAATCTCTGGTTTTCACTCCAGGCAAATTTCAAAGCAATTTCTTAGAACCTTTCTCTCTGTCTTATTATTATTTTTAATAAATATTTACTTCTGTAATATCAGAAATGGAGTAATAAAACAAAAGTAATAACATGTAACACCTCATAGTATCACATATTGATTTTAGATCTTCTAATAATTGAATGTACAATACATCCAAATGTAATATACTTATTTATTAACTAAGCATTTCTTATTAGAATGACAGCTTCCTTTTTCACATTCCTTCACTCTTTTCCCAGTGGGCCTTCCAATCCTGACTTCTAGACATCTTAACTTTAAATCATACTCATTTCCATTCTGTGATCAGAATATAAATACCTTATTCTGCCAAACAGCCATGTAAGAAACTACCTTTTCCTTCTCAGTCTGTCAAGCTTCTAATTCTGCCAGTTCATCCTTTCAGAGTAACAATGGAAGAAGTCCAGCTTTAGAAGTAGGACTGGGGAGAGACAGTATGCTGCAGGTTTCTCTGTAAGCCTTCATATACTTCAAATCTTTACTGTACCTGCCAACCCATATGCAGGAGACAGATGTTCGTCCTTCCACTTCGTTAACTACCTTGTCACAATTCATCACCATTTAGGTATTGCCTCTTGGAGGTGTGGTTTACACAACATATTCTGCACTTCCACCTGTGTTTGTTGGAGAAGTACTGGTTCATAGCTGTTTTTAATTATTACATTTAATATTCAGATTGCAGATAAAATATTTTAAGTCTATTCTGTGCTCACTGCAGGTAACAAGTTCACAGATCTAAAATACAGACCATTTAGCTCTCCGCAGAAGTTGTGCAATGTTTACATCATATTTTTGCTCTGGTAGTCAACCTGAGATATGCTTGCAGTAAGAAGAGTGGCAAGATGACCAAGTGCCTAGTTCAGCTACGCAGTCTTTTGTTCTCACTCAGGTACTGCCAGCAAGGACAGACATGCTGTACCACATATAGGCTCATCCATGAATTTAAGTGAGACCACTAAACACTTTTGCATGCATTGGAAAAGCATCATCATATATGAAAAATTTATGTCATGATCAGTGTGTGGCATTCAGTACAGAGAGCTAGCAGAGACAGAAACGAGAAGTGTATAAAACACATAAAGGCAGAATGTTGACTCCTGATAATACTAAAAAGCCATTACCTCCAGCACTTCAGTTGACTTTGTTGGTCAGCATGACACATGAGTTCACAACCCATGCACTGGCATCAAGTATAAATTTACAAATCTCAGGCCAAAAACTTTACATTGTTCACATACTTTATAGGAGTCCTACAGAGGTTTGAAACCTTCAGTCTCACCATAATGCATATTAACCCATCCCAATGTGCTGAATAAAAATACAAAAATGGACAATTTACAAGGTTAATAAACAAAGGTGGATCTGATATTGTCTATCATTTATCTTAAGTAAACTGCCTCATACGTTTGAAAATATGTTCAGCATTGTAGAAAGAGAGAAGAGCAAGACATACAGCTTTCTTTTGATTTACACTGTTAAGATTGAAAGTGGAACTGGAACTATGTTAGGGAGTTGAAGACTTTTCATCTTCAGTAGAACATACCCTGCCCTTTTTCTTCCTAAAACCAACTACAACTGCAAATACGAGGCCATTCACCTTACGGAATCATAAAACACAGACATAATTTACAGGCAGCTGAAGAAATGACAGAATTTCTGAATCTCGTGGCACTACCTGAAAAATTCCTGCTGTAACGCCGTGCACTGTCAAACTCTAGCTGAAATAAGAGAGGGGAAGTTGGGAGGGCTGATGTTCACACACCATCAGTCCAAAGTTATTTAGTACAATTGTTACTGTAATTGCAACTCACTGGGAATGCTCAGTGTTCAATGGTCCTTGAAAATCAGACTTCCAATTGGCTGATGATAGGTTTTGTTAGATGCACACACTGAGCTGTGAAATTCAGCTGCACATGTCGACCAGAGAATTCTCAACACTACCACAAGTTTTGGGGTGAAGAGGGTCTTAACAGAATCTAAGCCATTTTTCTTCACACAAACATATGTCTCTTTTGCTAAATTAACAGTACATATAAGAGTCTAAGATACAGAAAGTCAATAGCTGTTTTAAACTGAGTGAAAAAGTGAAAAATTACAGTGACAATAGGAAATACGTTTTCCAAGAGAAGTCTTAAGGAACTTAAAATTAACCATTTTCATACTATTACCTTTGATGAAATAGTTAGGTCTAACTGAGATGTCACAAATCTAACCAAATTGAGTTCATCAAAAAAACTTTTCAGGAGCCCTTTTTTTTAATTAGCAGCTTATACAAACCAGCCCTCCTTGTTAAGATAAATGAGTTACCTTCAGGCTTTATCAACAAAAGTGTGATAGCCTCATAGATGGGGTAGCAAAGGGACACTAGGGCTTTTTCTCCTACCAAGGACATCAGATGACAGGAGCACACTCCTGCTTTGGGGATGAGAGGGAAGCAGTGGCTTGGGACTGTAAAGGTGCACATACCACAGTCCAGGACCATAGGTTGTCTCCACTTCTGATGAACAGGGAAGGCTCAGCAGAAGGAAAAAGAAGTGGATTGGTCCAAAGCTCTTCTAGGTTCTTCTGTATCCTGCACCAACTTCTAAAGCCACACTTGAACATACAATGACTAAACAGGTTGACAATTAAAGGCGATTTTACAGAGGCTTCCATTGTGCCTCTGTAGGCAGAGGGCTGCAGTCAATAACTCTGCTACCTCATGTTATATTGTGCTGGGTAAAATCAGATCCCTCAGGGGAACAGAACTCCATGTTTGAACACTTGATCTTCCTTTAAAGATGAGACTGTTCTCTGATGGTAAAGAAAATTATGGTCCACGTGTAGGAGCTATACAAAAGAATATACTGTAAATCTAGAGCTGGGACTATGGAGCTCTGCTCTTCCTGGCCAGCAGCATGTTAGAGGTAGCCTAGATCTCTGTGGGTTCACAGCCCAGCCTACAGCTTCTGCCCATTTGCCTTGGTGATAATGCTCCAGACTATCATCTCTGCAGGGTGAGGATGCTGATTCAGCCTCCTTGTCAGGTGGAGCAGTGGCAGCCAAAGAAGGCTAACCCTCCAGGCTGGGAAGGAGAGTGCCAGCAGAGCCAGAACTGCCATCTGTGAGCACACTCGGGGAGTGAGGGGTGACCCCTGTATGTGCCCAGGTAGGAAGGCATAGAAACCTGTGAAAAATGGGTACTAAACTCTCCCCAACAGAATTGTTGCAAATCGGTTGTAAAATACACTTAGTGTGGAATAGTGCTGCCATAGCCATTACTCTTCCTGAAACACATCACACCAGTGTGTTACAGAGATGCGCCAGAGGAGTAGACCGCTGAAAATGGCCAGGCTCACACGTACTCCCTAAGCAGCATCTCCTATTGCCACCATGGGGTCATTGGCTATTGTGGCAGATGAACAGTTGCTTGTGCAAGCTAGGGCATTTGTTCACTTACACCACCTGTTAAATTCTCGAACAGTAGTAGAAAGCCATAATAAACAGACGGGTGAATCAATTCCATTACTGACTGGTATGTGAAGTTTAACCAAGACAACTTTGCAAAGAAATAAACCATGCAATCAAAGCTGCATCTTTCACCATCTCCTACATGCTGCCTAGCTAATCTGCATATTTAGACAAAGCTTCCTAGTATTCATGCCTGAAAGTACATACCAAGGGAAACTGAAGCCAGATGGTTAGATGTCAAAATGACTAAAAAATTACTTTTAAAAAGGTAGGCTTCCAATAATTAATAGTCCAGATCTTCAGATAATGTAAATCACTGAAGTGAATTGCACAGTTCTGATTTACAATGCAACATAATCTAGTTGTGTGTGCCCAACCCTTACTCTCAAACACATTTAGCACAGATTTCTTGGATAACTCATTTTCAGGGAAAAAACCAACAACAGAAATCCTTTTGCTGAAAGCCTTTAAAGATATGACATATTCTAAAGCACTCTAAAATGTAACTACATGCTAATTAGAACTTCATACTTTTAAATAATAACACAGGAAGGAGATATGACTCCAGCTGGAATGAGCATCCCATTACAGTGTACAGTCAAGGCAGAGTTTTCAAGGCACAAATGGCCATGAGGCACCTTCCATTGAGAACTGGTGATGACAGGTCAGCTCACACAATTCTCGACTCTCTCAGAATCCTAACAGAAAGATGTCAAAAAGCTTCTGAAGACAAAATGACTGTCACTTTGGTGATCAAAGAAAATTTTGCAGCTTAAGTTTCAGCATAATTCTTAGCACTTGTAGAGTGGTAATAAATATTATACCTCTTCCCACCTGGTGGACTCTTGTATTACACCATGCATGGCAGTAATGAAGACAGATTAATGCTATTTATTTTCTGACACTGACAAGAGTAGCCTGTCCTCGTTTCTGTATTTTATCATTAAAGTCATGTTTTTCAGTTCAAATAGCCCCAAGGCAAAGCACTGTAATAATTAAGTACAAAAAAAGTTTAAACAACATTAAATCAACAAAAGTCAGCAAATTGTACTCAATGCTGATAATCTAGCCTTAACTAACTCCTGAGATAGGAAACAATAGAAGAGGAAGGGTTTGTTTATTTAAACAGTTTTCTCTCCTTTAGAATTAGTGTTCAGGGATCCCTGTTCATCACACAGTATAGGTAAAACACTATAAAAAAAAAAGGCAACAACATAAAAGCTAGGCAGGTAATGCAGTGGGTTACCCAGAGAGGCTGCCTAATGTGCATCTTTCCAGGTTTTAACAAAGAAGAAGAGAGGAGAGGAGAGGAGAGGAGAGGAGAGGAAAAATGCAATTGTGCCTTTATAACTTATCTGCAACCTAAGACTTTCCCTGTCTGCCACTAGTGGTCTGCCACTCTTACTGAAGCAAACAGACAAAACATCTCCTAATGAAAATAATTACACTTTTAAGCACAGATTTAATTACAATGACAAAGACCATTGATTTTCACACATAGAAATAAATGGAAATAAATTTACTCTGATGCTTGTATGTACGAGACCCAGACTGTAAGTATGAAATTCTTGGCTTGCTCTAAGTTCTTGAGCTGGCTTCTTTCATCCATTCTATTTTTCCTTTATTAAGAATTAATTAAAGCTATCAAGCACATCTGTCTGACTGAAGTCAGCCTTCTTTGCTTGGGTAAGTAAAGGAATTATTTGCAGTTGCAAGCAAAGTTTATTTTTAAAATGCTTATTATTTTAAAGGGTCACTGCCAAGTTGATTAGCACCAAATCCAAATGAGCTTTTAACCTTCCTCCTTCAGTCTGTTGCTGATCTAACTGCTAAAACCCTGCCAGCAACACCAGCTTTAAAGCCCACCCTTTGAAGCCATACCACAGCAAAAGGCCTCTTGAAGTCAAAGGAGATTGTCTACTGTGGTGCTCCTACCAGCTGTCATCGTCATTTCTTCAGAGAAGTCCATCAGATGTGCTCGGCCTGACCTCTGCTTTAGCTAGTGCAGACCTGTCTAAGACTGTTCCTGTCAGGTGGTCCTTGTTGCGGTCCTGCTCCTCTCTGTAGTCATACGTGGTTCCTACCCATATGGGGGTGTCAGCTCAGACCTCTTCCCTGTTTGGCCTCTCATGTCACTTCTCCAGCCAGCAGGGAGTCCAGCCTCTCTGCCACTTGTCCTTCTCCTTCCTCACGCAGCACTAATGTAAGAATAGAGGGTGCTCTGCCCTCAGACTCCCTCTGTGCATTAGGGTAGCTACGTACATCCTCCCCAGATGAAGCAGCTTCATCATTGTTCCCCATCACTGGCTGAAATGGGGCTTGTGGGGACCATGTGGTGGGGGGCGGAGCCCTGTTTACAGCCCCCCCCCCCAACAGTAAGTTGTAAAATCCTCCTTTTATTCTCCATTGCTTCATTTTCTTTTACTCAGAACAAGTGTGTTTATTATGTGGAGAGCTGGTAGCGATGTTTTTAATTAAGGTTGCCTAATAATTTCCTTTATAGCTTTCAGTTTTCAGTATGGTTTATAACCCAAGGAATGTTAATCATTCTGGGCTAAATTTTGCATGCTTGGTTTCTGTGGGACTGAAGTGGGATCACCAGCTACTCTTCTGCTTCCTATTTTTCTTCCCCAGAATATTCTTTTATATATATATATATATTATATATATATAAAAATATTCTCTGTTGTACTCTGGGCATACAACAGGCTGGGAGCCAGGTGATCATAAATTGCACTTTCATCATTTCTACTGCATAATGCTAATAATTCTATGCAATTGTGTCTGTAATCAAGCAAGGTGTTATGCATCTTTTGCATAGAAATCAGAAAACTGCCAGTCCATCAGCTTAATCAGTGAAGTAATAGAGGTTTTCAAAGGTAGTGCAAGGTCACCAGTGCAAACCAGGATTAAAATGTCATATGGAAGAATTGTGATGATGTCCACCACATACAATGCTTCTAGACTGTTTACTTTTGCAAAAATATTAAGCAGAAGAAGCCAAGAAATGAAAAGAACTTCTGTAGTCATCAGATATTTACACTCTGATTGTAGAGGATGTCATGCATATCATACAACACATCAGAGACACTCTCAGTTGAGCTGGGACTTCTAGGATTTTCCAGCACTCATGGATAGCTGGCAGAAAGCCTAAAAGCAAGTTTGCCACATGGGCAGTCTTATACACATCACGTCTAAAGGTTGAAATAAAATGTTACTGAGGTCATTTAAACATTTTTTTAAATGCCATTTGAGTTTCCATTCTATGGAATATTTAGCAGTATATGCTGAGCTCGAGTCTTGGTGCTCTTGCTCTTTTGTCTTCCCTTCTCTTGCCTCTTCTCTCCTCTTTATCTCTCTTTCTTTCCTTCACAATGTTACAATTACATGTGAAATACAGATTCAGGATATCAGAGAAATGTTCACTCCCATTTCTTCTGCACCCTGTGTCCCCTTTGGGAAAAGTCTGTCCTGGAAAATGTTGCAGAACTTTGAAGATGATTAGCTCTAGTATGAGGCAGACATGAGCAGACACAACTCTAGGGCTGCTTAGCATTGGTAATTTGGGTGTAATCTCCAGGGAAAACTGTTCAATTCTCAGGACTCCGGGCAGCAGGGCTGCCTCATTTTTCTTCCATTTACTGCTACTGTCTTCACCAAATTGTTAGGGAGGCTTTCTAGCCTACACTCTTCCAGCATTCACCAGTTCAAAACAGGTATCTCACATCTTTTCTCTTTCCTTGTTAGGTTGTTCAAAGGTTTAAAGGAGCACAAGGTTTAAAGTTCAACAGATGTTGAACATTTCTGTCCTCCTAAAGCAGAGAAGTATGCACCTGTGGCCCAATCCTGTTTCCCTCGGCCACAAGAGTAGTTTCATTGAAGTTAGTCTTAAAACAGGCAGGCTTTGCCCCTTGTGAAGAAAGCTGCCTTAAACCTTTGGCACTGAATGCAAGATCACTCACTCTTCTGCTTCTACTACAATACTGAGGTCCAGGGGATAAGGAAGACAACCCAACTCTAAAGTTCTCCTGTTCTGTGAGGTTAACCTTCACTTTAATCCTTATACTTTTCATTTATTTTTGTGAGTGTGATTTCTTGAATATAGCAGGTCATGAGCTTCAGTAGCAGAAAAAGAAGGGGCAAAAACCATTGTTAGACAAGAATGCTAATTCTGAGAGCAGGCATTGAAAGGCGGAGTCAGCCTGTGCCACATTGTCAGAGTTCAGCAATGCTCCATTCATTTCTGTGACAAGCCTCATTATGAGGAAGCTTTTTAAAAGTGATTCATTCTGAGGAAGCTTTTTAAAAGCGACTCATTCTGAGGAAGCTTTGGATACAGTTCCAAAAGCAGAAAATAAAACCTATGAGAATGGGGGAAAGCAAAAAGAGCAGGCAGTAGAATCAAGCAGGAAGGCATACAAAAATCAGCTCTTTTGCAAGTTCATTTTTCATTATGTTTGACATTCTTCGGGAGAGAGAACTGTGCTACACACTTGTGGCCTCAGGCAGTGGAGCTGGAAGAAGATATTTCAAGAACTTCAGAACACACACACAGCTGTATTACACAGAGAAGATACAAAAATTGAATTGGCAAGATTGTGATGCTAACTTGCACCGGAATTACATCAGCCGATGTAGTCTATTTTGAAGTAGAAAGTTCTACATATTCCTAATTAGTTTATCACTTATTTGGACCCTTGCATGGTGATCAGAAGATGTGGCATCTAACATTCAGTTGAAAAATTAATTTAAAGTCAAACCCATCACATATAGTTTAGATTCTCCAAAGAAAACAAGCTGTATCTGAAAGTTGCATGTGAATTTTTGAGAGATGAGATATACCATCAATAATAGTTCTAAATAGACAGCTAGAAAAATATATAATGTGATAATGTTATATGGGTTCTAGCAACCTCTGAGACGTGTTTGTCATTTTTAAGTCAATCACACCATCACTGAGAAATTAAAAGAAAATAAACGAACGATGTTTTGTGCTCCCTCTGCTGGTTCTGGAGCAGCAGGTAGCTGACAAATACTGGAGACAGAGCTCTGCTGTTCAGCATAACTCAGTGATGGTGAAGCAGAAACAAAAAGCTTTGATTTTCTGTGTGCTTTTGCGTTCAGCTGTTGTTAAACAACTTAACAACAACAACAAAAAAAGCAAAACGCATTTTATTTCTCTTATAAAGAAAAAAGATACTTCTCTTTTTGAGACTGATAGAAAAAAACATTTATGACGCTTGCTGAACTTCAAAGCACCTTGCAAAAATCACCGTCTGGACAGTACTTGGGACAAGGCTGTGAGACTGAGTGGTTTGCAACAGCATGGATATTGGCATGCTCTCTCCAAGTACAAGTGAATTTATGTTCATGAGTTTTGGCCTGAACTTGGTGTTACTAAGATTTTCAGTCTCAGTTTAAGCAAGTAGTTGATCAGGCCTCAGCTATGCTGCTTTGCCCAGTTGAACTGAGGATTTAACTTGTGTACTCAGAATGTAAATAGAAGACTTATTAAAAAAAACAGCAGCAACAACAACAAAACGTGGAAAGAGATGAGATTTAACAGAAATAAACTAATTTGTTGATGAAAGAAAATTTGTACTCACTAGGTTTACAGGAAAATGCAATGAGTTTGAGATATGCTGGTATTCTGGTATGCTTTGGTGCAGACAAAGTGATTCTGGTCCTACACATCATCCACAGATGTAGAGGGCTTGTTCATCTCAGGTAGCACCCCCTGCAGTGGTACTTCTGCTGGTAGTTCCTTCAGGAAGAGGAAGGTGGGAAGAGTGATACCAGAGTACAGGGTAACCTCATTACTCCTGAAAAACTGTCACATTTACCTTTTAGAAAAAACGGAAGGAAGAGCAGAAGTCTGATGGGACTTCTGGGATGGGTCAGATTTGATTCATACTGAATGAAGAATCTCGTAATCTTCAGAAGAACAGAAGCTGGCCTTTAGCACCTGAAAGCATATCTGTAGATATTTTAGGTCTGATTAAATATTGGTTTTGTCTCCAGCATTAACACAGGGAAAAATAGATTTTGTAAATACAGAGTGGAATAAGGAAAGTACACACACAAACATCACAGACACATATAACCCCTATTTTGTCATTGGGAACTCGTTGTCTTTCAAAGCACCAAAGTAATATGTATGTTAGTGTTAGAGTACATTGCTATCCCTAGAGAGGCTGTGAAATATTACCCCTTTACCAGCACATGCATAATTCTCAGCTTTTTTTCTACCATGTTACTACTCCTGCTCTGGAACTGCATTCGTGTAATTCCTTCTTTGTAGGCCACCATTGTGGAGATCAGTCGGGGAGTTCCTGTTTGGTGGCACAACTGAAAATCAGTCTAGTACCTGAGTAGATACAAGTTCCCCTAAGACAACAGGAGTGCACTAGCAGGACATCTGAGCAAGCAGTTGGAGGATTAGGCCACTTTCTTGATGCATCTCACGTTTTGGACCTTGGTATGCTCTTCACCATTTATAGAATTGTTCTTAAATGCAATTTTAGAGGGATGTTAAAATGCCTTCCTTCAGCAAAGAAACTTACACAAGGCACACACGAAAAAGATGCGAGAAAATTCCACTGGCCATTTGATTAACTCCCAGGAACAGAACTTGCTAACATAATGAAGCATGACACATCATCAGGAGGCTGCATTTCTGGAGAAGTGTCAAACAGCACAGTTTTATGAAGCATGAATAGTTTGTATTACAGAAAGAGAAAAAGATTTAAATTTTATTTCAACCTCAGCTACCAGCCTACCACCCCTGGGGTAGACATGCTTCCATATTGCAAGATTGCATAGCTTAGAAAGTCACATAAATTATTATGGCTTGAATAACAGCCAAAGAAAGAAAAATAGTCCTTTCTTTTTTATAAATGGTAAATATCTTCCATCCTCTCTACGTTAAATTCTTTTCTTAAGGACATTCTAAGAAAAATTAATTCTTAAGTTAAAATAAAATGGAGCAGGAATAACATAAAAATTGAACTATATAAATTATTCATTTGATTCAATTTTATTAGAGAAAGATAGACTCAGGGAACATTTTCCTTGTGATTCACTGAAAACTTTATTTTTAATGGAATCTGTGTGCTTAACTTTTCGCATAGGTCACAATGATAATGTACATTTATGTACTATTTCCCTCTGTGAAAATTACAACAACTATGAATTGAGCTAATAATATCCCAAAACTGGAAGGAGAGATCAGATCTGGCAGGATAAGGGTCTAATTTTAGAATACATCCATTTGCCTGATAATCATTTACATTAGAGATGTACTACATGTACTTGCGAACTTCAGCTTAGTATTGTAGCACGTTATAGAAAAAACCTTCCTCATTTCTGCAACGACTTCTGTGCAAATAGAGGAGAAAAAAGGAGAAGAAGCTTTAATTCCCAGAGCAAGATTCAGCTCAGCTCCTACCTAGCATGATGGAAGTTCACCTTTCAGGGTCTGAACTGGCTCTGGATCCACTCCGCCAAGCGACCATTCATGACAGGAGCTGTAACATTCATAACTGCTTTTGGGCTGTCCTCCTTTCCTCCAGATGCACTTGCAGTCTGGTTTGAAACAATGGTCCCAACTTTCACTTCCTTCTATGCAATGTCACATATAAAAAAGATATAGTTCAACACTTCTTTTTCTTTCTAGTCCCTTTTAACTTATCAAACATCATTATTTCTGCTGAAAATGTCCTTTGGTGTCTTGAAGACTCTATATTTGACCTTAACACCACCGTTAAATGATTTAATGAACTGTTTTAATGAGAAAAATCTCTACTAAGCTGCTAATATCTCATTCCTAGCATTCTCACAGTATTCATTAGGGCCATGTAAAGATTGGGAATTAATTATTTCAGAGAGGTGTCTTTTCTGAAATTTTCAAGTGTCCTCATCGAGATTTGAGTGAAGTACTCTCAGATCATTGCCCAAATTTTATCTCCTTAGAAATAAAAATCACACAACCAGAATAATAAGCAAAATTAAGAGGAAAAAAATATCTGTATACAAAGAAGGCATCAAGACTCATTTTCAAATGGAATAATCAGACCAATTTCTTTCCTTTTGTGTCTAATTTACAAGAAGTAGAAAGAAAATATAAAGTAAACATTATCCCAAAATACCGTAGAAGAATTATGGGGTTAGTGATACCTGATCACTGTGTTCAGTTACTTTCTATGTACTAATTCCCACACAGCATGGTCTGCTTGAGAGGTGTGAAAGATCAACAGCTGTAAAAATAGACCAATGGCTACCCTGAAGTTTCACACCTGCAGGCAGAGACTCCTTCATCAACTCCCTGAACTTTGTCCTTTAACTGTAAGGCAAAGAAGTTTTTTAAGCATTATGTTGCTGTTTCCTCAGTAAACAATGATAGTAATTAAATCTATTATATATCCTCCAGGCAAAAGGATATCAGTATGAAGATGGAAAAAATATGGCTTACAATTTAACTTCTTAGACTTGTAATTCTTCTACTGTAGATGATAAAGTGTTATCAAATGAAAAAAGTTGTAGTAAATTTTTATTATTGCACAGGAAATGGTTGCAACACTTAGCTGTGAATGCAATTCAAAGTGAAATGTTTTTAATAAATAGGCTTCTGACAAGAAAAGTTTATTTTAG
The DNA here is from genome assembly GCA_013399115.1 of Anseranas semipalmata. Classification (NCBI taxonomy): domain Eukaryota; kingdom Metazoa; phylum Chordata; class Aves; order Anseriformes; family Anseranatidae; genus Anseranas; species Anseranas semipalmata. The sequence goes on along the minus strand of VXAA01005384.1, from coordinate 981,574 downwards.
TACAGCTTAATGTAAGTTGCACTGGATTGCATTGCATTAAGTAAACAGAGCTACCTACAGATCTAGAAATAACTGTAGCTGGAGAAAAATAGGAGAGTTAGTAGAATCACTTTGAAACTGTGTATTTAAACCCAGAAGTCAGTGATATAGAAATCCCTGTTCTCAAAGAAGGCTAAGAAATTAGCAGAGAGGTACAGTAGGAAAAAACAGAGTGGCAATTAATCATTCTTGGGTAATTTTTTTAGCAGAAAAGTGGTGTTAGATAACTAGAAGAATTTAGTTTCCTCCCTCCCCGAGCCCATCAGCTATGCAAATGATACAGACCATATTGATAAATGGTTAAAATAAAATGGGAAAAACAAAACAAACAAAACCAAAAAGCAAAAATATGAATCCATGGCAACAGCTGTCCAAAACAGCATATCTCAGTTCTTTCATTTAGAAACATCCAGCAGGTTGACTGAGTAATTCCAGGCTGCAGAAATGCCTTTGGGATGTGCTCCTACTGGCATCCTTGTACCACCTGCTTTGGAAGTACTGTAACATGGGCCTTAGCATTTGCACAGACTTCTGTAAAAGCAAAATGTCAGCTTCCATCTGATGTCTTAGTTTTGTTGTTACAAAAGAAGAAAGATGTACATGCATAAGCAATGGCAAGGTTTGTGGAGGTAAGAAGCCCTGTACTGCATATTTCAGTGAGGCTGGAATCTACCTCTTGATTTTCCCATCCATGCAAAGTGATCACATGGTGAATGTACAGTAGATTTCATGCAAATGAAATAAGATGTATTCATATAAGTTCGTAAGTGGGAGCCAGGAAGCACTGCTCCCTGTACTTCAGATGTAAGTCTTTAAACGCTTCTCATAAAAAAAACATTTTTTAAAAAAAATATATTCACTTATTAATATATCTTTCTTTTGAAAATATTTCCCATGTCATGACTGAAGTGATTTATACAACAATAGACATTATGCTGCCCCCCCCCAATATTATTATAAACTATATTGACTATATTTTTACATTGCAGGGGAAGTTGTCTGAAAAAGGTTTGTGTAGAGGGGTCAGGCTGGGGAATGACTAGAGATAAGGTACCTGGAGAATAAACCTAACTGCACCCTACAGGTTATAGAATAACAATAATATAAAAAGTAAGTATTGGAAATTGAAGAGGCCAGTTTAGCTTGTTGATTGAACTTAGCCATGTAGTTAGAAAAAAACAGGTACAATGATCTTGTACTGCTGTCTGATGAGGGAACTATACCAAACAGTTGTCCTGAATACATTTCTTCTAAGCAAGTGACTAGTGAAGTAAATTTTGGTTTGTAGATTGCCTTGGAACATGCTTGATGAAAAACCACTCATTTACCACAGAATGTGTTATAATGAAGGCCAAGAAAGCTGACATATGCCAATGTTCTACTGACATGGGACTAATTCTTTCACCACAGGACATATTTTGCCTATTTAACAGTTAAAATTTGATCTTCTTAGTCTTTGGCGCCTCTGCACCATAACTTATTCAGGCCAGGGTTACTGGAGTACACCCCATGCTACTGAGACTGTAGCCAAGTGAAAGGAAGCTGCTTCCTTATCAGATCAGCAGGCAGTAAAAACTGATAGTTCAAGAATCAGTATTTTAACAGTTTAGAAATTTTAAGATGTCCTTCGTGACATCTCTATTTTCCAATTAGTCCTGCCAGAAGCTGTACTCCTGCTGGGATATAAAATTTCACATTCAAGGATGCTAGCAGGCAATCCTGTGAAAAATGAATGTTGTTAAATATTAGCAAATAAAATAAATAAAAAAAAAAGTAAATAAGAAAAAGGCAGGGCTCTGCATACCTCTAACACATTCAAAAAACCCACACCATTAATTCCTCCCAGGTAGAGATAAGCTGCCACACTAAATGATGACTTCTAAGCTTGATCCTTTATTACAGAGAGAACATGGGAGCAGATCCATCCTAGTAACTAGTTACTTAATTTTTATGTTTCTTGCTGTTCATTGCAATGCATGTACAGAAAGTCATTTCAACTACATTCACTGAAAAATTAAGCTCTGGTACTGGATTTCAATCTTAACAATTTATTTCATTGCCAGCTGTTTAGAAGGACACAGGAAAAAACACTTGAAGGCAGACAGAATGTGTGTGCTCATGGCTTACTTTACAGCTCTAAGGTCTTCTTTATGCACATACCATGAACCTGTAAATCCCATGTCCCAAGATTCTCAGAAATAGTTTCTAACATGGCTGAGTATTTTTCTAATATCCTGGTTACTTCTATGCAGCTGGCAGCTCTGGTTTATTGCATTTAAGAAACAAACAAAGCAGTTTTAAACAACATCATTTTTTAAGACAAATTGCCTTTCTGAAACTCCAAAGAAGTAATCTCACTCAGACACAGGAAGATCTATTGTCCTCTCATTCGCAGGCACAACTTCCATTAAAGCAGATCAAGGAGAGAATATACTTTCTAGTATTTAGATTTTTAAAACTATCTCAGATCAGACCCGTGAAGAATATTAAGGCCATCTTAATGGACGAGACATTAAAAAGAGGGCAAAGCACATATATTTTAAAGAGCAGAAGCAGCGACGTATTATACGCATGTTGCTACAGTAGCACAATTACATTATACTGAATGCAATATATTACCCCCTTCCCAAACAACACCAAGGTAAATGACAAAAAAATATAAAGAATCAGGGTGTAGGACTAAAATCCACTTCAGAAGAATGGCAGTGGATCTCAATGTGGGATCTCTGCAGTTAACTAGAAAAATCATGAAAAGCAAGAAAAGGCATAAAGCTGTCATGAATAATATCCCATTCACCTTCGTTTAAACCCCACTAACCTGTTTCTACCTCAGAGTCTTTTACAGTGTTAAGATGGATATTTTAACTTCAGTGATACAGTAAACATGAGAACTGTGCTAAGAAGGATCTGGGCAGAAATTCCATTTCTTTCACTGCAGAAGCCACAGATGTTACTTTGTGTTTGTATGTGCAGCAGCTTCACAATCAACTCCATACAGAAATAATTGGAACAGGTGGGGACTTCAGAAACATATGACCACCAATTTGTATCACAGCAACTCAAAATAAAGAACTGACTAAACTTAGAAAACATATAGTGGGGGGGGAAAAAAAAAAAAAAAAAAAGATATCACTTTCTGTATTTCTCTGTTTTTAATGCCCTCCTGAAACAACTGAAAATATATATACATACATACATATATCCCATATATCTCTCTCCTCCATTTCTTTTAAGAGGTGAACAAAGACCATTCAGCACTCTAAGTCTGACAGTTATTCTCAGCACCCTACAGTAACCACCCTCCCTGTGCTCCGTTTGTTTTGGTGCAGAGCCAGATAAAACATTCAAAGGTTAAGTTCACCCCCCCACCGTTATACTTTAGTGTTCCTTTCCACTGTTATGAAACAAACAAACACAGAACATAAGAACATTGGGTAGTGTCCTATTAACACTATAGGTTCATTGTTCACAGAGGGATTGGAAAGTGTCTGTGAATAAATCAATATAGAGATTTTTTACAAAGTCACCTAAACCTAAACATTTTTTGTTACAACTTGACACTTGACATGTGGAGCATTTATTTCCTGTAATATCCATGTTTAAACTATTTTATCCCTTCCTTCTGTTACAGTGTTTTGAGAAGGGGTAACAGAGCGCAATGTTTTAACTTTCAATTGACTTCCTTTGTGTTTGTAGCATTGCATGCTGTACCAGAAGGGAAATGATGTCCCATCCTACTAATACTTCTGTCCTGTAGCTCAACCAATTAAAGTATAGTCTTCCTATAGCTTAACAGCTGAAAAGAATTATGTAATAACTGTTCATTATTTCTGAGTTACAATCCCTGTTTTTTATTTGTTTTTGTAAAAATCACATGAAGATTTATTTTCCCCAAAGCAGAAATTGAGAAGGAAAACAGCTTCCTTCCTCACCATTTCCAAGTTTGTTTCTCCAACATCTTCTCTGTTGGAAAGACAGGCTTGTTTTGCCAATGAAAACGTCAACAAATGTCTTGTACAAGAAATTTGCTCCATGCCAGGAGCAGGGCAGATTTATGGAATGCCTTCTGACTCTCTACTTCTAAAACATGATTTGGACTGTCAGTCACTGGCACCTTCTCTGCAGACAGAGTATGGCAAATGAGGGTGGTATAGAACACAGGGGTAACTCTGCTGTGCATACCCAGAGATTTTACCCTAGCACAGCCATGGACATTCAGTTCCTTAACTTTATGATCCGATGGACGAAGGAGTGCTCACAGGTTGCTGTCTGTGGGCTGCCCTGAGTAGAGCATCACCCTCCAGCAAAAGGGCAGTATAGCCTTCCACCACTCCAGCTAGGCCTGAAATACGCTGCCTACCATACCTCTTAGCTTTGACATGGCCTTTTATTATGACTCAAGTTCTTGGACAGAGCCTTTTCTGGTAGTAGTTACTGATACACAGGATATTGATACAGCTGTGCTTAAAACAAAGTACAATTGTGCCCTTATTTAGACAGAACAAAGGATGTTTAGTGTGGACGTCTCCTGGTTTTGACTGGGATAGAGTTAATTTTCTTCCTAGTAGCTGCTATGGTTCTGTGTTCTGGATTTAGATTGAGAATAATGCTGATAACACACTGATGCTTTAGTTGTTGCAGAGCAGTGCTTACACAGAGCCAAGGACGTTAGCTCTTTGTAAGCCAACGAGGAGGCTGGGGGTGCACCAGGAGCTGGGAGGGGACAGAACCAGGACAGGTGACCCAGACTGGCCACAGGAATGTCCCTTACCATATGGCCTCATGCTGAACAATAAAACTGGGGGGGCAGTTGGCTGGGGGAGGGTGCTAATGCTGCTCGGGGACTGGCTGGGCACCAGTCAGCAGGTGGTGAGCAATTGCATTGTGCATCATTTGTTTCATATATTCCTTTATAATATTAATTATTATTCCCTTATTTTTCTGTTCTATTAAACTGTTTTTATCTCAACCCACAAGTTCTACCTTTTTTTCTGATTCTCTCTCCCATCCCACAGAGGGGGAGTGAGCAAATAGTTACGTGGTGCTTAGCTGCCTGCTGGGTTAAACCACAACAGGTCATCTACGTTTACGTTTGTCACCAGTGAGGGCTACAAACTTGATAAAGATTATATTTGTATGAAGTATAATGTATGTGCCAAAATATTGCTTGATCAAAGCCTTTCTTATTTTATTCCTAGTTCAGCACAGCAGTGGAGTTTGTATTCATTCAATAAGTACTTATACATGAATAGCTAGGATTGTCACGTAACCACTCGACAGCAAGTAGACAGAAAAAAAGATTTCCAATTTCTAATGTCAATAGTGATTCCTTTTGTCCAATCTCTCTCCCAATCAACTGTTGGGATGAATGAGTGTGTGTACTTGCTAGTATATTGTGAAGTGCAAAGGACTTGCTATTACTCATCTGTACAGCACCAAATAGTTGTCTCCATTGTCCTAATCTAATCTTGTAGTAACTAGGTGGGCTCAGTAAAATTAGTCTGGCAAAACTCTCCATCCAAGATATTAAAATGAGCAAGTGTACAGTTTGGTAGTATTTATTGGCTAAATCACACCTATTACTATATCATAAAATATTCTCATACTTTATCAAGTGCTATTACTTCTGCTTTAGTAATACATAGGGCCCTTTTGCCCTACTTTCCTTATTGTACCATTCAAGCAAGGAGCACCTAGATATGAAGAGTGAAATTAGAGGGCTGAGCTTTGTGTAAGGTTTCTTCATATTAAATTCTGTGTTGGTTATGCTTGCCTATTTATTTTTATTTTTTTTTTCTCCTCATGTGCAGCTGTGACAGAAGATATAGACAAGAGATTGAAATGGAGGATGGATTGCAGTAAGCAAACTATTCTTCCCACATGTAAATGGAGAACTACGCTATTCTACAGTGCTAATAGCTTTTCAGATAAGAGTATTAAAGTTTTTAATAACAAATCTTATAGCTAGAAAGACATCAATTACAAATAAGACTAAACTACTTTGAAACTCTAAAAGACATACTTCTGCCTTCTCAACCCTTCAAGAATTTTGAAAAAATACTTCAAATAATACTGGGGATAAGAATGAAAGCTGATTAGTTGAAGTCTCATTGTTTGAAGTTTAGTTTAAATTAGATATGATTTACTGTTATAGATATACCAACAAAACTTAATGTTGCAGTCACAACTCTTGTTGAGAATAATGAACTTCTGTTGGCATTATTTACACATGTTCCTCAGAGTATGCCACAGCAGCTTCAATGGGAAGTCTTTCACTGGCAAAGGAGCAATTGTAAAGAATCACATCTGTAACCAGCCAAACTAGAAAAAGTTTCCAGGGTAGAGCAATCCACAAGAAAACATCTTCATTATCCTTTGTCATACAGGTGACAATGTAAGAAGAATACAAGAATGCTGGTGAGCCAGGGTTTGATGCTATTGCTTATTGCCTTCGAACAGTAGCTGCTTTGCTAATATGCCAAGATTTTGCCTTCTTGTTCTGGCAGTTGCCTAAACAGCAGAATTTAATGAATGTCTACAAAGGTAAATCACACAGTAAAGAACTGGCCTTGGTCCCCTCACCACACTCATGTAGCTAGGATGGGAAAGGTCTCATAGCCTCAGTAGGAGCGGCATTGCCAAGGCAGGGGAGCAGTGCTACTCTACCTTCACTGTCTGAAATAAATTCTGTGCTGCCTTCCCCAGTATTGCTGATGTCTCCACTGCAATAGGATGTCTAACACAAATATCCAGAAGTTCAACATTAACCGTATTAAATTTGTTAAGTACCGTAAATGTTTTCCTCAGTAATATATTGTATGCAGTGCACTGAACTGAACTCATTTCCCTTTACAGTCTGTAGTCCCATTTTTTGACTTGAGTTCCCCATCGATTTTCTTCTTTGTTGTCATATCATCCCTCCTGGTAAAGAGGGTTTCAGCCTCACAAAGAGTGAGATGCTAGTTTCTTTCATAAATAGAAATACTTCACTGTTCTTTGATACTTTTGCATTTCTGGAACATGCTGGAATTTCTTTTACCAGACTATCTCCATATGAAAACATTATTTGTCAACCCTGATGCAGACTTTTCTTCTGTTTATGGAAAATGTGTAGCTACTTCACTAATGCATTTTAACCCAGACTCTACATTCTTTGACCATCATTCTTTGGTTTGTAAACTTAAAAAAAAAAAATCTCTTCAGATCTATTTCCCTGCTGTCATATTTTCCTTTAGATATCTTCTGAAGAAAGCTTCTTTCTCTGAATTGAAAAATGTCATAGTATGCTTTGAACTAATTTTTCATCTTATTAATATCAATAATATAACACATTTGAACACCACAATATTTTCATAAGATTCATTGGGGGTCTATCTTTTTCCAGCACTACTCTAATGTTCAGATAATGAAGCGTGGGGACAGAAATAGATAGCCTGCTGACCACCTGAACCCAGAAAGATTAAAATGTATGATTCAAAGCTGTTCGACAGATATGCTTTCTGGAAGAAAGATTCCTGTAGTGCTCTGTCATTAACATCTAGATACTTCATACTGAAAAACTCTGAGGAAGGTAGAAATTCAATTGCCCTACATAGCCAGAAACACATGTTTAGACAAAATGCTAGGTACAGGAACAAGGGTCATTGAGCTGCATTTATACTACCAATTAGGTTACTTGAAGAAATTTCTTTCTTCTTTAAAGACTAAACTTCGAGGTGGCTCAAAAATGAACAAGTAACTGAAGCAAAATACCTTCTTTGGTATTTCGACTAAAGGAGGCAGAAAATGGCACCAATAGATATCAAAGAGTACAAAAGCAACATGCTGATAATAAAGCTTGGTCTGACATTTTCGCCTCCAGAAATTAGCTGCCAAGGAAAAGGTATAATTAGTGAATTGGAATACATGTAGTAGTAAGATCAACAGTAAAGCATATACACTATTATCAGAAACATTTTTTTTTTTTTTTTAAGCAAATACACCAGTGATAGAAAAAGGACAACAGGGGATTTTCAAGATTTTAAAATGCAGTTTTTATGAGAGCTATTAAGTAGCTAGAAAATGTGAAAGATTCAACAACACTGGTTTTCATCAGAATTGTCTTTGATGATGAATGTTGTCAAAAACCTTAAATGCAGAAAATTTTGTGCACATCTAATTACACTGAAATAACTGTAGTCAATGACTGTGGAGGTAATACCTTGGCTTTGACTTATTCTAGACTGCTAGAAGTTAAAGACTGTGTCTTGGATCATAGCCTGGGTACTTTCTACAGACTATCAAAAGAAATCCCCAGTCTGATTTGATGAAAAATCGTGGTTTAGTCAAGTGGTTTATCGACTTTAGTGAGGCTGAGGCTTCACTGACTTTTCAAAATAAAATTTACAGATGGCTGAACAGGAGCTTGAACTATACTACTTTAAAGGATATATTTAATTATCAAAACTCAATAACATTCATAAACGTTATTCTTTTCCAATGTGGCTGTTCTTTGTTAAATTAAATATGTTTTGTAGCTCCCTTCCTTCTCAAATCAAGCCCACATTGCGATTGTAAAGTGTAATTTTTCTGGCTTACTTCATTAAAGTTACATCCAGATGTATTGCACAAACTCTCCACTGAGGATCATTTATTGTACCTGGAAGCCCCGAGACTTTGCTTCTGTATGGAATACCGCTGCCAAGTCAGAGTCATCTGCATTTCAGAGGAATACAAAGAGGTAAAAATCAAATTTTGTTTGACACCTTGATCATGCCTTGAGGTACAAATCTGATGGTTTTTGATTAGTGAAAACCATTGTGGCTGTGAGAACAGGTGGAATATGACAATTCAAAATGTTTCTAAAATGTAGTAAGGGATAAATAGACCTCAATGACTTTGACAGGTCCTTCTAAGAGATAACCACAACAGCTTCAGTCTCAAAGGCTTTTTGTCCATGACTGAAACGTTTGGTAATCCATAGGCATTGTGACGAATTGTCAGTTCTTCTGCACTACTTTCGGGGAGGATGGAGTGCAAGAACAACCCACCCTCTTCACTCCCCAGGCTCTTGGGAGACTTCTTTGGCATCTGCAAAGTTTGATGGGTTGCTATTTATCTTGCTGTGAAGTGCAGTTTTCTCACTTATCAAATCATCTTACAAGGTGTTAACATTTCCCGTTCCCACTCATCAAAACACTTACCACAAAACAGATGCACCAAAGATGAATCAAGTTTGAATGCATACTTCAGCTACCAGGTTTCACTTTCAACAGATCTGTACAGGCATTCCAAACGACATGATAGACCTGAGCGGGCCAAGGGACAGCAACCTGCTATCCCGCTCTAAGGACAGCTTGGGTGAAGTAATCAGTTTACTTTACTCTCCTAAATATTGAAACCATACAGTGTTTTGCACTGACCAATCAAAAGGAGAGGATCTCAAAATTCTCTCTATTTTTAGTAGCCGTTCATGGCCCCAGGAGTGATTCTGTCCTATGATATCACTGCATAGCAGAAGTGCCCTGCCTGCAGGGTAGTTTTAACTAACTGTTTCTATGTCCTACACAGAATAGGAACTCTACTATATGTGGATCTCCCAAAGGAACACTGTGCTAAAATACAGTCTTTCAGCAGGACAGGGAGGAAATGAAAAGGAAGCAGCACAAAAGTACCCGGTCTGATAGGTTTCCAAGGCCAAAATATCATAAAATCGTAGAATGGGTTGGGTTGGAAGGGACCTTTAAAGATCATTTAGTCCAGCCCCCAAAGATATGTTTATGAGTTGAAACAAAACCAAAAGCAACATCCAAGTTTAGAACCACCATCTAACATTCTCCTCCCTTCTGTAATGATTCATCTTAAAAGAGGCAAAAGACTTTGATTTACCATAACTAAACTGTGTTCGCATTGTTTGAAGAATTTGCCCTGATAATCCTCGTAACCTCTTAACAGTCCGGAAAGATCGTTGTTGCCAGGTACATTAGGATGTCATTATTTGAATTAATCCTTTCTGTTGTGAATCCTCCAGGAATTTTAGCAAAAAATGTTTGCATAGGAAAGATCACGAACTAATGCACCTGCTTTTCGCTAATAAATTTACTAGGAATGTCTTTCTTCCTAGCATAATGAGCAGTCATGAGCTTTTATCATTATGAGAATAAAGAGAACTAATTTGACAGTTCTGCCTTCAGTCTCCTTCTCACTTATTTCATATCAAAATAACTCCTGTGACTTCACTGAGACTGTTCGTGCTTTGTACAGGTTTTGAAAATAATCATATCAAAATCCTTTTATTTCAAAAATTTTCTCATTTTTCTTGGACATTTTTTGAAATTCTGAAGCAACTTTAAATGGGACTACCCCAGTTTTATATGTGCTCCTTTGAAATGAAAACCTAAGCTGTGTAGTGTGCAAACTCCCTTGACAGCTTGATGAGAAGGGGTACAGCTTAGGTCTGCTATTTGCAGGATGTTCTTCTAACTCTTTTAAGCCCTTTCATTAGGGCTAAGCAATCCTTTTATCAGTGCCTTCTGTTCTTCTATAGAAGTCAATACATGCCTAAAAGCTCACCAGAGGGGCTGGTTGAGGACAGAAAAGATTAGATTCTGCCAGCCTCCATAGTTGCACTGCTTAATGCTGACTATGTATGCACCAACACAGAAGAGGTACAGCAGCCAATGCTGTATCCAGAATATAACTAGACATTTCAAATGTAAGGATAGAGAATAGAAACTTTTCAAAATATGTTTTTGTTGTTGTTGTTGTTGTTTTTTTTGTTTGTTTTTTACAGACCTGCATACAAAAACTTGTTAATCAAAGTCACGCTTGATTAATAGATAGCATATGGTACTATTGATACTACTTAAATCCTAACACAGCTGGATATTAGTGCTGAAGCAGTTAATTTTAACATAAAGGGAAAAGGCTTACCTGTGAAATTTATAAGCAAAAAGCTATGTTGAGATAGAGAGAGCAGTCCCTGTACTCAAAAGAGCACATGGATGCAGCTGTGCCTGTCCATGACATGGGGGCTCCCAGAGCAGCCTTCCTGTGATCTCCTTGTGCATCTGTGAAGATGCTGTGGTAAACTTGCTTCACTTTAAAAGGAGACCTGCATTTTTGCAGGCAAATCTTCAGTCTGTCTTTTCTGACCAAATTATACCAAGCACCTAGGGCAAGCAGATAGCGTGGATGAAATTAGGAGAAAACCCACAATTTACCTAGCATTTGTGGTGGCTGCTTACAATTATTTTAAGTCTAACATAACTTGAGAACTGTTACTTCCATTACTTTATGAGAGAACTCTCAAACAAAGCAGAGCTGATGAAATTTCTTGTCTACAATCATTTCAGATAAATCAAATAAATTACATGACCAAAAGGTTACACAAATTATTTAAACATCTGAGTGAAATCTTATGGGAACCATAAACATTTCTCAATGATGAAACATAACAATAAGAGTTTTCTTTGTGGAGGTTATGCTGAGGTTCCCTTGGATTCCTTATATATAAAACCAGAAAAACTGATTCCTGGGATATATATATCAAACGAGGTTCCCCCCACCCCTTACCTGTAGCTAATATTTCCCTAAAATCTAATAGCATTACAGCTATAAACAATACAATATCGTGTTTACAGGGAAACATTGAATGCTTACTGAAGCACTAAAAAAAAAAAGAAAAAAAATAGTATCTAGTTATTTGACATACAAAAAAAAAAAGAGAGAAGAAAAAGAAGGAGGAGAAGTGATGGAATATGAACTACATATTATAATTCATTAAAGCACTGCCTGCCTATTTTGCAGTGCTTGAGTATTGTGAAGCACAACAGGATTCTGAAACACTAAATTCAATAATTGCAAGTTAAGTTGCTGCAGAACACTTCATTCAAATTTTTATTCCTGCTTTACAAAGATCCCACTCTCCTGTTCTCATTGCTCTTCGATGGTTTGGTCTACAACAGTTAAAGTGCAGCCAGAGTAGCAGATCATTCACCAGCAGCACAAGCAAGGGGCAAAACCCTGGGCTGGAGATGAGCAGGTGAGTCCAGGAGCAGGGGATGCAGACAGGAGAGCAGGCAGCCCTGCCAGGAGGAAACAAACCAAGGTTTCTCCATCGGCAGAGGTGGCTGAGGAGGTCCCCATCTGTCTTTACAAGCCACAGCACCTTCCCACACTCCCTGTCCAAAGCTCCCAAGCACAGCAACACTTGTCTTTGTAGCTACAACTTACCAGGTAAGGACAATCTAACTTTCATCAAGCATGGTGCAACTAATAAATAGATTTATACCACATTTCCCTTTCCACCAGGCTAACTAGCTTTCTGCTTACAAAGTAAAGTTATTTACAATAAGACATTAAATACCTAAACTTTGCATTTGTATGTACAATAGGTGTATGTAGAAGTGTTAGTGATATATAAAAATTACTACTTTACAGAATCCAAGCTTGCATTTTTGAAAAATTATATTACAGGGTTTCTTGCAGAAAGTGCATGTCTTCTAAGATATTTATACAGGATTAGTTGTTTTGTAGCATTTGTATGGGGTGAAGAAATTTGTACGGGGTGAAGAAATTTGTACCTGCAGCTGCTATCAGACTACAAGTCCAGAGGTTTTTATTCTAGATCAGAAAATTGGTCACTTCCTCAGGAAAATATTACTACATATTTCAATACGTAAATGTTGCAGCGTCAATTACTTATAGGAGCAGAGTATCAAGAATGAACAGCAAAACATATACAAAAAAAAAAAAAAAAAAACACAGAAAGATCTATAATATCAACAATGCTGCCAGACTTTTTCTTCTTGTCTTGGACATAAATTGCAAATAGAAAATAGTGCTGTGCCATTCTGTCACAAAATTATAGATTTAAACCACTAAAATTCAAGCCCTAGTAAATGAAACTATTTTTTCATGTCATCCCTCAGGACCACAATGTTATTACATAAAGGAAACAGAGGAATAAGACGTATTGTTTCTACAACTAATTCTCAAAAACTATTTATGTATTTTATAAAAAGCAGATCACCTAGGGGTTGTTTTTCTCTGGATTGTGTTGTTAAATTTAGTCACTCTAAAAATATGTTTCCAATATTCCTGCTTTGAATAGACCTGCAAAATTTCAGAGAAAAGCAGAAAAAGTCTGAATGACCGCTATCTTCTGTCGTCCTGCTGATTTTTTTTTTTTCCTTTTGCTGTTTTCAGTGTTGCATTTACACACGTCTGTACAAGGGAACTATTTCATCAATGTAAACATTTAATTCTTTCTTTAAAGGAAATCAACAAAACCAAACAACTAAGCTCTGGTTTTTAAATTGAGGCAAGCTAAATAGTCTTCTGTGGAGGAAAGAAGACCCTTTTTCAGAAGGGTAAAATGTAGCAGAAACTATATTCTTATTAAATCCTTTGGAGTAGCACATGCAAATGGAATTTATCAACTGAATGTGTTGAGGTTGGAAGGGACCTCTGGAGATCATCTAGTCCAACCCCCCTGCTCAAGCAGGGTCATCTAGAGCACATTGCACAGGATCACATCCAGGTAGGTTTTGAATATTCCCAGAGAAAGAGACTCCACAGCCTTTCTGGGCAACCTGTTCCAGTGCTCTGTCACCCTCATAGTAAAGAAGTTTTTCCTCATATTCAGATGGAACTTCCTGTGTTTCAGTTTGTGCCCGTTGCTTCTTGTCCTATCACTGGGCACCACCATAAAGCTTCTGGCCTCATCGTCTTGACACCCTCAAGATATTTATATACATTGATAAGATCCCTTCTCAGCCTTCTCTCCTCCAGGCTAAACAGGCTGAGAGATACTCCAGTCCCCTAAACATCTTTGTAGCCCTCTGCTGGACTCACTCCAGGAGCTCCATGTCACTCTTGTAATGGGGAGCCCAGAACTGGATGCAGTACTCCAGGTGTGGCCTCACCAGGGCTGAGCAAAAGGGGAGAATCACCCCCCTCGACCTGCTGGCAACACTCCTCCTAATGCACCCCAGGGTACCATTGGCCTTCTTGGCCACAGGGACACATTGCTGGCTCGTGGTTAACCTGATGTCCACCAGGACTCCCAGGTCCTTCTCCACAGGGCTGCTTTCCAGCAGGTCAACCCTGAACCCGTACTGGTGCATGGGTTTTTTCCTTCCTAGGTGCAGAACCCTGCACTTGCCTTTGTTGAACTTCATGAGGTTCCTCTCCACCCAAGTCTCCAGCCCATCCAGGTCTCTCTGAATGGCAGCACAGCCCTCTGGTGTATCAGCCACTGCTCCCAGTTTTGTATCATCAGCAAACTTGCTGAGGGTGCACTCAGTCCTTTCATCCAGGTCATTGATGAATAAGCTGAACAGAA
>VXAA01005384.1:946486-966991 GCA_013399115.1 Anseranas semipalmata | reverse complement strand
ACCTCCCCTGTTCTCCACAACCTTTTAAAGATGATGGAAAGTGGCTTAGCAATAACATTTGCCAGCTCCCTCAGCACTTGCAGGTGCATCCCACCTGGTCCCATGGACTTGTGGTATCAGGTTTGCCTAAATGATCCCTAGCCTGATCCTCCTCAACCGAGGGAACTCTTCCTTTCTCCAGACCTTCTCTCTTGTCTCCAGAGTCTGGGATTCCTGAGGGCTGACCTTAGCAGTGAAGACTGAAGCAAGAAAGGCATTCAGTAACTCTGCCTTCTCTGTATCCTTCATCACAAGGTCACCCACCCCATTCAGCAGTGGGCCCACATTTTCCCTGGTCTTCCTCTTGCTGCTGATGTATTTGAAGAAGCCCTTCTTGTTGTCCTTGACATCCCTTGCCAGATTTAATTCCAAATGGGCCTTAGCCTTCCTTGTTGCATCCCTGCATACTCTGACAACATTCCTGTATTCCTTCCAAGTGGCCTGTCCCTTTTTCAGTGAGAGCAGGTTTGGTTCCTATCCATCCAGAGGCCCTGATTTGATTTTAGCCTAGATGTTAAATGCTTGGCATACCAGTGTAACACTGCAGGGGTAGGGTGTGGGGGAGAAACAATACACATACAAAACCAACCAGTCAACCAACGAAAAACACAACAGATAGATCATATTTTGGTGAAGGTACTCAACAAAAATTCGATCTGTTTGTTTATTGCAAGCCTTAGTTCTAGCCAATTATTTTACATCACTGTTGTTTGATAGTGAACACACCTACTGGAAATTTAACCAACCTTAACCTAAGCACACCTATAAATTTCTGTGCTAATTATTAGCAGATTTGTATAGCTAAAACAGAATCAGGTCAGCTGATCATCTATGTTTTCCCCTAGCCAGTGGAGATGCAAGATTTCCATACAGATTTGGCTGTTTTCTTTGTTACTTTCTTGGGAGAGACTCACTCAATCTTTGTCCATTCCATCTTTAGCTTTTCAGCTGCGACAATTTTCCTGTCAATGCTAGTCTTTGGAAACAATACTGAGATGAACTGCTCCACTGATATTTGATGAACAAACATGGAAAATATATATATATTTCTTTTTTTTTTTTCCTTTTTACCAAGCTGACTACTTTATAACAGCTAGTGACAATCTCTGAAAAGTTCAGATCCATCTGCCAATCTCACAGGTTATCTTGTCCTTAGGGGTATTCATCAGTTGAAAGGCAGCATGCAAGTACTGATGAATTTCTATAGCTCGCATTCTCAAATACAATAAAACCATATCAATTTACAACTTTGTCAAACTGATATATTGTAATGAGCAGAATATATATTTTTTTTACGCAAAGAGAATAGCTGTATATCAGTTATGACAAAAGGGTATCAGTGAATACTGAAAATGTGTACAACAACATGCAAGAATGAGGAAAGAAACAATACAGTGGCTTTACTGAACAGGTATGAAAGAGCCACAATCAGAAAACCCTCCAGAACACACCTTTTATGGATATATATTCTATGGTGTATGCATACCTTCCATGAGTAAGAAAGTAGCCTGGAAAAATTAATTTGGAGACCACCAGTACAGTCAAAGACATTTTTGAACAACGTTTGCTTCTTACCGTCAAAATGTTTATGATCATGTACCTTCTAAGCTAAAAAGATTCCTGTTGCTTGAATAATGCAGCTGGGGAAATAGCTAGATGAAAGCCAAATATGTAGCTCCTTTTGAAGTATTTGACCCAGCTACAGAATTTCCAGCTTCCTAAATATGATTCTGTTTGTTTGCCAGACTTTATGTAAGATCCAACTTGGTGAATCCAAGTGAAATTACAGTGGGTCAGTTCCTTGGTATACAGTAGCTTGGTACACAGCAGAAAGTGTTACTTTAGTCTGCCAAATAAGGGAAAGTTATAGCTCCAGTTGTGCAAGAAAAAACTGTTCCCACACATAGTCATCACGAGCCGATGATACTGATTTTCTCTTAGAATCAAGAACTCTCCTAGAGCAGCATAAAATGAAACTGGTTCAAGACACAAATTGTCCTGTGGTTCACTTGCCTTCTTGATGAAACAGACAACCCTGTGGCACATCGAAGTCTGCCTGCACATGCACTCAAGCCCCTCTATTCATTTAGTTATGGCAAATTATTTATCTGTGGGTAAATTTTGAATATAGTTTAAAGGCGAGATCTGGCATCTATCTGACGTGAATAATCAGCATGGAGGCCAACAGCAATTTTCCTAGTAGGACTGAATGAGCAGCACACAACTGAACCAACATCCTTGGTATCTGAAAGATTTACATTTACAAAGTAAAAATAAATAATGACAAGCTGTCATAGCTTGAGAGGTATCACAAAGGAAAATGGAGGATGAACATCTCTGCACATCTCCTGAAGTCAAAAAGATCTGGTGTCACTCTGTATACAATACTTACATTGCCAGTCCGGATAGAATGGCAGGTCTGAATTAGTGTCCTAATACATGCACCTTTGTACGTGGATGCAGAGAGTGTACAACAGAATCAAAGAATTTTTTTAGGTTGGAAGGGACATCTTAAGACCATCTAGTTCACCCCCCTGCTCAAGCAGTGTCAGATAGACCAGGTTGTCTAGAACCGTGTCCTACTGGGTTCTGAATGTCTCCACAGATGGAGACTCCACAAATTCTCTGTCTAACCCATTCCAGTGTTACATTCCAGACTAGTGACTTTCCTGAAACTGGACTTTTTGATGCTGGTTACAGCCCCTTGAGCCTGGTCATTCAGCCAGTTTTCAATCCACTTACTATCCATTTATCTAACCCATACTTTGTCAGCTTGTTCATGACAATGTTATGGGAGACAGTGTCAAAAGGCTTACTAAAAATAAACATCAGCTGCTTTCCCCTTATCCACCAAAATAGTCACCTCATTTTAAAATGTTGTCAGGTTGGTTAGGTATGATTTTCACTTCATAAATCCATGCTGAATATTTCTCACTAGATTCTTGGTTGAGCCAGGCCAGAGGCTGGCTGGCCTGTAGCTCCCCAGATCTTCTTTCTTGCCCCTCTTGAAGATAGACATTTGCCTTCTTTCAATCTTCAGGAAACTCTCCCACTTGCTATGACCTTTCAAAAATAATTGAGAGGGGCCTCACAATGACATCAGCCAGCTCCCTCAGCCCTCATGGGTACCACCCATGGACTTATGTTATACCTAGTTTGCTTCGGTGCTCCCTAGCCTCGGCCTCCTCCACTGGGGCTAAGTCTTCCTTGCTCCAGACTTTCCATCTGGTCTAAGTTGCCTTGGAACCCCTGAAGGCTGGCCTTTCAAATAAAGACTGAGGCAAAGGGGTCATTCAGTACCTTGGCCTTTTCCATGTCATTTACTGCCAAGTCCCCTGCCCTACTCAGCAGGAGGTTCACATTTTCCTGTTTTTGGATTTGCAGAATCCCTTTCTCATTGCCCTTGCCAGATTTAACTCCAGTTTAGCCTTGGATTTTCTGATCTTATACCTGCAAGATTGGACAGCAACTCTGTACTCCTCTTGGGTCACCTGCCCCCGCTTCCATCTTACACACTTCCATTCTATGTCTGCATTTAATTAGAAGCTCTTTGTTCACCCATGCAGACCTACTGCCTCTTTGCTTGATTTTCTTTACTTTTAAGGATGGAATTTTCCTGAGCTTCAGTATGGGCAAGATAGTATTTTCCAAGTCAGTAGCAGGATAAGGAAGCATATGGCCATTCCAGCTAATGTGGTTAGTTCTCCTGCAGTCTGATGTCCCTCCACAGCATTGCAAAGCTGCAAGATTGCCTTACAAAGGTGAGGTCTGTTTTAAGAGTGCCAGACTAGACAGACTCCTTGCTTAGGTGCACCTGTCCTAGCCATATTTTTGTCTAAGCCAGCAGAATGAAACCTTTCCCTCCCAGGCAAGGAAAACAAGCCAGTAAAGCTATATAACTAACTGCAGGTGTACTACTGAACACATCTACTCCAACAAGTCAATCTTGACTCCCAGGCCAAGTAGTGCAGAGTTGTTACATTTGTGTTGCTTTTTGTGCTCTTGTAAAACAGACAGGTCTCATTCATGTAATACAGCAATCAGTTCTGGGTATTTGATCAGTCCTGTGCAGTTCTCTCATGCCTGTGATATATAATTATCATGCTGTTGTGGTGGGTTTTTTATTTCATTCCAGCGTCTAAAATAATGTCATGATTGTACTACAGGCCATTAGAGTAGGTTTTTTTTTTTGTTTTTTGTTTTTTTTTTTAATGATAAGAAATGCAGAGTATTGTCATGAGAAAACATTACACATTTGAGTGTAGATTCTGCTAGGATGTTATTGGAAGACTGTGAAGAAAAGAGAGGGCCAAACCTGATGCAGTCTCATCCATATTATCTAGTAAAGAGGTAGTCACAGAGAGGGATGTAACCTACCACCAGAACCGCCCTGATATTTGTCTAGGAAGGAACCTTCATGTTCCTTCAAGAAAAGTCCTATAGTGAACTAGTGTCTGTGGGGTGGACAACTGGGGCCCCAGAAACTAAGAGTGATTCCAGGAGCTATGTTATTTTACCATGCAGGCTCATGCATCCACAGAAAGTGTTTCTGCTGATGCACCAGCAATCATCTCTCTTTGAAAAATGGGTTTCTGTAAGGTTAACTGAGCTGTGTGAGCTTTCTGCTTCCTGAGCATTTGTTACCCTCTCTATGTGCTCACACAAGATGCCAGGGGCCTCAGTGCCAGAACAAGTGTCTTGCTTGCTCTTCTGTCACCATGGCTTTGCCTTCACACTCCTGACTAAAATAGCTGTGCTGGCAGAATCCAGGGTAGATCTGTGCTTAGTTTCTGGAAACAAAGGAAAAGCACTTAAGGGAAGAGAATGTTTGAATAAAATTGTAATATAAAAGACAGGATAACACTCAGATCTCTATTGTTGTTACATGGCTCGACATCCAAATTCTCACTATTCTGTTTAGGTTCAAAATCCCACACCTCATCATTTTGATCACTGAGTGCTTACTGCCTATGGCTGAGATTTCCAAAGGACTACAATGGAGTTTATATTTCAGTGGGATTTGGGCATCTGATTCTCCCATGATATCTTGATAATCCCAGCACAATAAATAAATAAATAAAAATTATTTAAGGGGAAAAAAAAAAAAAAGGAGTTAAGATTCAAACACAGGAAATCTGTCCACTGAGACCGAGAAATTCATTGCATAATGTTATATCCTTTTCTAAGATTAGCGATTGCATCACCAAAAACAAGCACATACAGGACAAACTGATTTTACAAAAAAACAGAATCCCTCTGGTCATAAGGGGAGAACATATTAAACAAACAGACAGAAAAGGCCACTTAAGAAATTTCTCTGTGGACTGAAATACGGGATAATCTTTGGGAAGAAGAAGAAGGAAAAAAAAAAAAAATAAAGATAATATTGCAGATGGCAAGGCTCTGGCTAAAGAAAATCTAGTTGTAGCAGAGGAGAAAAGCATATGTTCCAGATACATACTATAAATAGACCAGGTACTCTTATGGGATGTATCAGCATACAGAAGAACAGCAATAGAAAAGACTAGAATAAATGTGCAATTTTTTTCTCTTTCAGTCCCATCAGTTTCCTCCTTGCATCTAGTAGCATTATAATTTTTTGCCCATCATATGTTTTAAAATCTAGTGTTTGATTCAAAATAAAACTAATTTGCATTGGCATAGTGACTTAACTCACTTGTGTATTATTACTGTGTAAGCAGGTGTACCAGCAACTGCAAATAAATGCTTGCTGATGGAATCCCAGCAGGGTTTCTGATGAGTTTTCATTTTGTTGAACCTTACCCAGGAAATTATTGTGTAAAAAGCTTTCCTCTTACTTCTTTGCCTGAAACATTATTTAGCTACACCTGGCCAAATTCATAGCAATTATAGTAACTATTCATAGAGGACATACCAAAAATCCCATCAGCCTTTTTAAATCATTGTCTCAAAACCTGCATATGAGCAGTAAAAAAATCCCCCTCAGATTAATATGCACAATGAGACTTCTGATCCAAATGCTGTTCGCTGTATAACCTACATAGAGAAAGATGAAAGCTTTAAGGTGGAATCTAGGTGACACATCGCTGCAATATTCCAAGTGGAAGTATTTTACAATATAACATCATTCAGAGCAAAACTATTTGTTATTATGATTCTTTTGGCAACACATTTGATCACGTAATTAGAGTTGATTTTCATTTTAATTATGTGGGCTGAGAGCATCTCCAACTATTTTGCTGTTTGGGGCTTTAATGGCATATTCAAGTCAATTCAGAATATCCAAGAAAAGCTGCAATGGGTGCTGCATGTCCCACATTCTACAGTCTCTTATGAAGGAATTATTTAGGTCAATCTTTCTTACCTACAGTAGAGAACAGGAGAAGAGTTTTCAGTAAAAGGCTGAAGAATAGCTATTGATGCTTTTATATAGATCCACAAAAGTAACTGCCAAAAGCACATACAAAATCCACATCTAATACTATATTAAGCTTTGCAAGTCATCTCCAAACATTACCAGGATGTTGATTTGAAAGTTGGCAAACAAGATTAAAATAAATATTTTCCTTTGCAAGTGGGTGTTTTTAATAATAATAATAATTTTTCTATTGATTGCTATGAATGTTTATGAATTCTCTTAACTGATAATGATGATAATTTACATACAATATAGGAAAGTTCAAGAAGTACCTTAAAACTGCTATGAGAGGTTCTATTAGAAGCAACCGGGCCATTATTTACAAAGAATACTGACCTACTTTTTTTTCTTAATCCCACTGAAAAGACTATATACTCAGGGCAGTAAGGATTTTTGCCAGCTTAAAACAGTTTGCCTTTCTGCTTAATTCCAAAAGGATATACTACTGCATGAATTTTACTCACCTGTGGTGTGAAAGCCACTGGACAGAATTCCTGCAGCAACTGGAAACATTTGACAGAGGCATAGTGCTTCTCAGCCACCTGGCCATCACAGCGTGATGCCTGCCAGTAGCTAGAAGAACCAGCATCTTGGCAGGATTCACAAGGGCACCATTTCAGGTTCCTTTCAGTTATATGCACCAGATTATACAAAAATATAAAATATCCATCCTATGAAGAGTCTTTGCCTCACAGCTGAGCCTTTAGTGCTCATAGCTTTCAACACTGTGGAGAGACTTAC
The DNA here is from genome assembly GCA_013399115.1 of Anseranas semipalmata. Taxonomy (NCBI): domain Eukaryota; kingdom Metazoa; phylum Chordata; class Aves; order Anseriformes; family Anseranatidae; genus Anseranas; species Anseranas semipalmata. Next base: position 959,811 of record VXAA01005384.1, on the reverse strand, counting down.
AGACTTAATCTTGCCCTGTTGAGAAACAGCTATTTGGAAGGACTCTCTACCTCAGTCAGAGTGGAGAGAGGTGGTAACACAGGTGTCAGTATGTTTCTGGATGTGACTTCCAAATGCTTTTCAGCTGTGGAAATGTTCCTGCGTAGCCATAGCAAGAGAGGGAGGATAGGATGTAGTTACTTGAGTATCCACGCACAAACTTGACTTCTTTGAAACACTGCCGTGAATGCTTTGAGGAGGTTTCTATGTGTACAAAAAAGTCACACTTTACTTTAGAAATGTAAATCTCTCACATCATTTTGTTGTTTAGTTTATTATTAACTTGCCATGGTTTTCAGGCAAAAAGACATGTGAAGCAGGGTATAGACCATAGCATGTGTCTGAGAAATCATTACATGGGTAAGCTTAGTAACGAGTGGGAATGCAATACCTTTTCTAGGGTTTGGACTGTGTTGTTTTATTTTTTGTTGTTGTTGTTTTTTGGCATCACAGTGCCATCACTCATTTGGGGGATGTTGAGGTAGTTGCACTCATATAGGTGCTTTGGAAGGGCCTCTCCCTTTCTTGGAAGTCACCTAACGCCACCTCCTCTCTGTGAAAAGTGGTTCCTTCCCTTTCTCAGCTCCTGCCGAACTCAGCACTCAGCTAGATACACTGCCTCCTGCAGGGGTAAGCATCCCATTTCCCCTGGAAGAATGAGCTCCTCTTGCCTTCTGGCTGCTGACTTGGCTCTGTGGGAAGTTAGCTCCCAGCTCTGTGCTCCCACTTGCCTGCAAGCACAGCAGTAGCAGGAGCTGCCACCCCTCCTGCAAACATGATTTCCATCTATTTAAAGAGCTGTGATTCACAGGCCACAGAAACTCCAAAATTAGCAAAGCAAATTTTAGAAAAGCAAGAGTCCTGCCCCTTCTTACCACTTGTCCTCAGATCTCACAAGAAACCTGAGTCTGAGCAAAGGCAAAAACCCACCAACTCACCAGGAGCCTGGTGAAAATTGGGGAAACGTCCCTTTATAAGAAAAATACTTTTTAAATTCATTTAGGAGCAGAATGAGAAAGCAAGCATACAAGCAATACAGTTCATTTAAGAAGAAACATGTGAACAGTATTTTTATTGGGTCATCCTGGAGAAGACGTGATTGTTACTTTGACAAAAATGCCTCATCTACCTTACCAAGATCTGCATGATAGACTGATTAACTGATTCTTTGTACTTCTGATCTCACTAGGGCCAGCAAGCATTCCTAACAGTTTCTAATTTCTCATCATGACATCCATTATGTTCACCTCTGAGATGTCTAAATGTATTCCACGTATAATGGCAATGTTATGTAAAGTGCAACATGACAGGAATACTTAGAATTGTTCAAAGCTGCACTGTGGAAAGAAACCTGATTCGTGCTAGCCATCCAATATGGGATGTTTTGGTTTTCTACAGGCACACTGAGAAACTTGACTATGTAAGGATTTAGACATTGTAGGTTGGCTAGTGTTACATCCCTTGTGGCTCCACTATGAGCAGAAAAAACAAACACAAACAAAAATAATCTATACAGGAAGAACAGGCATGCTGACAGAGTTTGACATTAGAAAAGCACAGCTCTAGCTGCCTACTCTTTGTTACAATGTCTACAGTAAATCTGGCATAATGCTCATGCAAGAAATGAAGAACTACCACAGAGGACTCTTAAATAGGAGAAATAGATTCTGAAAGGTGTCAATTTAAGTAATTTAACTATAGCAAAAGAAAAATAAAACAATTCTCTAAAATCTGAATCTTTCAATTACTGAAAACAGCTGTGACAAAAACTAACTTCTTTGAAGACGAGAAAAATAAGGCAGTGTATGATACAGGCAAGAAACTAGAGGAAAGTATCTGCATTCATAAAATATAGTGTGCTTTGCTTATCTATATAGCACAGTGTAAATAATAATAATGAAAAACTGTTAAATCTACCATTCCTGTGTCTGAACTGGTCAAGAGATTTGTGACATAGTCTCCAGCCTGGCAAGATGGCCAGTGCTCACAGAAACAAGTACAGCTCACTGGTTCATTGGTGTTACCTACACTGCCTTTCAGTGACTATGTCACAAGTCTCACCCAGCCTGGGAAGGTGAGAGAGTAGCCACTTAACAGAAGAGCAAACTGCACTAGCCAGAGAGGCTCTGCAGGTCATGATCAGGTAGAAGAATGGGTAAAACATTGTTTTAGGACTTGCAGGATTTGAAACTTGAAAGATGTTCCAAACTATGCTGAAAATAACCATAGTTTATTCTTGTCCCAGATGAGAGGAAGAAATCCAACTTTCCTTTGGATTTACCAAATGTCTGGCATTGAATGTCCAGTCTGAAAAAATTCAATGCGAAGAATAATTTGAACACAAAATTAAATATTTGCAACACAATTTTCTCAAACATGTCTGAGAAAGACCTGCGGCATTGCTCACATTCCAAATTCATCCACCTATAGATTAACTAGTAGTGATGTAGGAAGATGCAGAAATATTTATTTCTGGCTTTGCATTGATTTGTATAATCTCCCTAATATCTGCCAGCCATATCTTCCTCCAGACAAGCAAAGTTGTTATTAAAAGGTTCCTTATAAGAAAGAATTGAGATAGAGATATTAAACGTATGCTGCTTTAAGAGCAACTAGATCATTGGTTCCTCCATACCATAACAAAAACAAAAGATCCCTTTTTGAAATATGTCACAAGAAGGAATTTGTGAAGAACAGCTGGAGGCCAGAACTGGCAAAATATAAGGTGAGAGGAGGAAAAATTTAATGATTTTTGTTTGTTTGTTTGTTTTGGGGGGGGGAACAGATTTGGCATTCAGATGTCACTCTAGTTTTTCTCACCAGAGCATCTGAATCAAATCAAAGTGCAGATTGAAGAGGTTGTGGACTGAGTAGATTAAATGAATGTCAACAAATTGTCAAGTTTATATGAATTTCATCCAGCATTTCAGCATAATTCAAGAATAAAATGACTTGCCTACTAATTGTGGTGTATAACTTCTCTACTTTCATATGTGATGGCTGGGAGGTGGACGCAGATCTTATCCATTTTTGTAAAGGTTTTGGGAATGTGACATCCATGGAACTACAGATTGATAAATGTACCAGGAAAATGGCTAAAAGCATTAACAAGGAACTGATGGACTGCTACACAAACAGGAAAGGAAAAATCAACCCACACTTTGAAGCGTACGTCTGGACTCACAGATTGCCAGATTTTTTAAAGGAGACAAAGGCTCCTTTAAAGATAGAATAGATCTTGCTGATTCTTATCTCCGTGAATATTGGAAAAGCTTTCAATCCTTTCACAGTAGGCTCTTAAGAAAACCACACAATTGTGTAATAAGAGAAAAGAAACTTCCATAGATAAATGATTGGTTAAAAGAAATGAAAAAGAAGGCATTAGTAAATGGGAAAGTTTCATAGCAAAGGAAATGTCCACAGGGATCTATGCTTTTGCTTTTCAGCATATTCATAAGTGATCTGGAAAAGGGCATGCAAAATCTGAACCAAATTATCAAGGGTAGTGGTAAAGATAATGGCTGAGTGAACCACTTTCAAAAGACCTATCAAAGGAGAAAATGGCTAGTGATAATGGCAGTCAAAATTCAAGATAGGTAGATGTAACATGCTGTACAAAAAATAATCCTTGCTTGATACATGAAATGATGAACTCTAAAATGACTATTCCCATTTGGGAATGAAATCTTGGAAGGTAGCAGTTCTAAGCTGAATGCTTGGTGGTGGGTGAAAAAAAAAAAAAAAAAAAGAAAAAAAAAGAGCAAAACTGGTACACCTCTGTATGAAACAGTAATATACCTACAACTTAAAATTGCATACAGGTGTGGTATTCTGCAACTTGGAAAGAGTAGCATGGAAGTGATAAAGGTTCAGGTAAGGACACAAAGGATGAGAAAGGTATGAAACTATTTCTATAAGAGGACTTAGTGAACTATGACTCCTGAGCTTGAAAAGATAAAAATAATAGATGTGATAAAGATCAATAAAATCATGAGTGGCATAAATAGAATGTTAGAGGAATGATTATCTCTTTCTGTACAAGAACTGGGAAATTTATCAGGTACTGAGTGCAAAACAAAAAACAAGTGATCCTCTCACTGCTAAACTGTGGAACTTCTTAAAGCAGGATGGTGTGAATGCTGAAAATTCACTTGCCTCCTAAGGCTTTAAGTTCTTGGAAGGAAAAATTCATCATGGGCCTTCTATGAAAAGAAATAACCTCTGGCACAGGAAGTCCTTGAGCCACAAACTTTTGGAATTTGAGAGGAATTTTTCTATGGGGTATCATTATTATACTCTTCAATACACTTTTATTTTTGGCAACCGTCATATGCAACCTCATTGAATATTTAATAATCCAGTATGACTATCCATATGTTCCTATCCTAAAGCTTTCCAAGGCACATTACAAAAATGAGTCCAAGAAAAAAACAGGGGCCAGAGAGCCCAAGGGTGACATTTAATGAATACATAAGAATATTTTGATTTACTAAACATACTTTCCAATCCATTTGTGTTAGATACTTAATGATACATATTTTACTTCCTCTTTCAATATCTCTTGGCCCTCTGCAGTAAGAAGTTGGATGTAAAGGTGAAGATGCTAAGGAAGATCAGGTACAGATCCCATACAAAAACATTAAGGAAGTGTTTTGGAACAAAGAGCAGGTAGTCCGTTCTGAGTTGAAAAGACCAGGTACAATGTAAGAAGAACAGAAGAGAAGAAAGATACAAATGATATTATTAACAGAAAGGATGAGGAGATTGTTAAAAATATATATATTTCTCTCACTTTAGAATCATGAATCAGTGGATATCGTACTTTTATCTCATGTTACATAGTAGAATGCACAAGGACAGCACACCTTCCCTGCTTACACACACACACACACACACACACACACACAAAAAAAGACAGACTAAACCTCTTCTTGTTCTTACCCCTTCTCTTCAAAGCCTCAAGAAATCTCTCCCCAAAACCACATCCTTCCAACACTTAAGAAGATGATCCCTAAACCTGTTAAAGGCATTTTGCTAATGAAGTCATTTAAGTAAATTGTTTCAAGACCTTTCAGAGAAAACAGATTTAAACTTCACTTCAAACATTACAGTAACGTGTGTTGAACATTTGAGAACAACAAACAAATAAATGTGTCTTAATAAAGAATAAAGTCAGTCTTTATTCCAGATACTTAATTCTCTTCATCAAGCACTTTTGAAAAATACTGTTCTGTGAGATTCTCTGCATAATAAGAGCGATGAAACTCCTGCTGGGCAGCAATATAAAATAGTTGCTTAAACTACCCAGCATAGCCAGTATGGGCTCTGTATCTGTGGTATTATCCATGGTAAGTTATGAAAGAAATAATCTTCATAGTCATCAGAAGTTTGATCCATGACAAGAAGAACATTTAGTTTTTCTTTAGTGAAAAATTATCACACGTGTCTTTTGTAAAGACTAAAATCCTACATATTTCATTTGTAAATCTTAAAAGGCAGAGTAAGAACTGACTTACTGGAAATCTAAGGTTATGTCTGTAGCATTTTTAGAAAATATAAAACCCTTGAAGTAGAAAAAAAAAAAAAAGAAGAAGAAGAAGAAGAGAAACTTCTTACCTTGGCAAACTCCTTCTATAGAATCAAAAAGGAGATAAGCCTATAAGGGAGGAAGAAAATGGAAGAGGATTGTCATAGCAACCAGTTAAGAACATATTCAACACAGGAAACAATCTGATTAATCTTCCTCTTTTTTAAGAACTACAGCACATAGTGCACCATCCAGTTGAGTAACAAGACATTTTTAAACAGATAATTAATTAAATCTAACTTCATTAAAACTTGTGGTTAATTTGCAGAGCTTTTGACTCATTCAGTGTATCTACAGCTTACAGGGCCATTAAAAAAAAAAAAAATAGCCAATCTTCTGTTTGTTTTCAATCGTTTAGCCTGCAATTAAGCCCAATGATCTTTGGTGAGAGACAAAAAAAATGTGATATTACTTTTAAAAATTAAGAATAGATCCTCTTGCACCCAAAATAAGAGTATTAGAAAATTAAGCTGGTCCAGATCGAGAGAACAAAGAATGTAATCCCAGCTATCCTTCTTTTCTATTTTTATGCAAGCTAGTCTACAATGTTACAGAAAACTTGGTGGCTTCTGAGCTGTATCTTTAATTCATGAAACCACATTTTTGTTTTAGTACTGACATCAGCTATTCAGGTAGCTCTACTCAGTCTCAATTTTACCACATGCTGTAATCAAATATTGCAACATTGCCAGGTTTAGGACAAAACACAGACACATTTTCTTTCCCTTTGTGGATAATCTGGATTTAAGTAACACTTTATAAGTTTCTGAAGGATTTATTTTCAGCCACTACAAGACTTCACATCCAAGAATTCCAGGAAAGTCTCATTAGCAAAGCTGCATGGAAAACATTGTCTCTCATTGTGAAACATTACTACAAACCAAAGATCAAGAGGCAGCAAACTTCTAATAAAATATTCCACCTTTTTTTTCAAGGAAACCCAAAATATTAAATACAGCCAAAACCTGCTTTTCTAAGCAGTTGTTNTTTTAAAAATTTTAAAAAAAAAAAAAAAAAAAAAAAAAAAGCTGATACTTTTTTCTGATAATAAAAAATGTTGTTGAGGTTTTTATTTCTCAGCACAAGTGAATTTGCTCCAATAATAGGTCATTTGCTCCTCTTCAAGTTTTCAGAACCAAACTGCATTTCCTACATATCCTTTGCTGCGTGTAGCTGTTTATGTTTTAAAAGTCAAGGAGAAACACTGCATGAGCTAAATAAAAAGGGCATTTATTACATAATTGAAATCCACAATTATTTTCTGGCAAGTTGAATGCATTTATTTATTTCAGATCCTTCAAGAAAAAGCACTGTTATTGCAACTACTAAAACTAGCATATTTCTGAATTCTAAATTCTTACCCTCAGGGCTTTCCTCTTCAGATGCAAGAAAACAAAATGCAGAAACTTATTCTAGTAAAAAGAATAGATAATAAATTTGATCTCACACATTCGCTCGCTTTAAAATACCTTAACTGATCCTAACCACTAGGTCTAGTTCCCCACTCCTACCCCAGGGCAGACTCAAAGCACTTACTGACACATAAGTTTACTTCTGCTTACTTCTGGGCAGGCCTCTGGTAAGCAACCTTTAGCTCCCGAACCAGGCACCAGGGGGTGGTCTGCAGCCATGCCAAGCAGCAGCAGTGCTCCATGTCATGGGGCCTGTCCCAGAGATCTGCTTTTTCAAAACTTGGGGATCCCTTGTGCCCCCATCCCCACCTCGCGGTCAGACATCACCAGCACTCTCCACACAGCAGCCTGGAGTGACCTCTTGCCCCATTACCACCATGCCCCCTCCCTATCACCACCCCTACTGTGGCTCATGTTGTGCTCTCTGTCACGCAAACAAAGCTGTGCTCTCTGTCATGCAAAGCTCTGACTGCAGATCGAGCTGCTCCAGCTGTCAGAGGCTCCCCAAGGCAGTGGGTGGATTTGGTGATGGGAGGGAGGAAGGCTCTTTGCTACTCTACAGACCCGAGAAAATCAGCAACAGGTACACTTTTGCATGATGACCCCCTTGCACGGTGGCCTCACAAATATCTGGTACCTCCTCAGCAGCAGCACAGCACTCCTGAAAACTGCATCCTGTGAGTTTTCTGCCATTTAGTAGTGAAAACTGTCAGGGTAACAGAGCTGCTATTGCTTTGCCAGGCTACCGTGTGGATATGTGCTGTCCTTTGCTGTGCTGCCAGCCAGCAGCTCCTTGAACTGCAGGCATCCTCTCTTCTGTCCAACTGGTTTGCCACTCATATTACTTCTATTACAAAAACACCAGTAAACTATATTCAGGTTTTGAGCCACCACTGTTTGGGGAACATGAAAGGAATATACTCCCTATCCTATAAAAAATTCTATCCACACACACTTGCTCGCTTCTTCCATGTCCCTATTCTTGACTGGTCCCAAAAAGTGAATAAGAGTCATTTCTGTAGAAATACTTAAGGTTCAATTTTGAACGGTCTAACAGCTGATCACAACAAAAGTGCCAGCAAAGTACTAGTAATGGTAGCAGCGGAAACATGTCCCTTAAAACTGTAGAAAGCAGAGCTTTGGCTTCCGCTGTTTCCTGACAGGTTCCACTGGTCTCTACTAACAGGCAAGGTGCTGACCCAAAAGTGGCAAGGCAGATGTGGAAGCCTGCAAAAGTCCATGGTGGGGTGCATGTGCTGGGAGTGGAATGGCCATTTAACAGGTACTTAAGAAACAGTTGTGAATTTTAACAGAAATGCCACTAACCCTGTTCCACAAGTACATACCAAGAGAAGGAACAGGCTCCTGCCCTGCCATTTGTCCATCACATGATGCAGACGTAAAGATCTAAAGATTTGTGGTTCATAATTTAAACTCTCAGATGTCTAAGCCTGTTCCCAGTATTTTATGTTCCTTACTACCATAGTTCTTATTTAATGTACCCGGCCTTTCATTCTACAATAGTTAATTCATAAGTCAAATTCTCACTTACTAGATTTCGATTTTATCATTTGCTGTTTTATGTCTTCTGAGGATTTTGTTAAAACTCTTGATAAAAAGTTTCTGCTGTTTTCCTTTTAATGCTTGGCTGCACTTAATAAAGTTGCAATGAAGTATGTGTTGAAAGAATATACATCTTCAACTACTGTTGCTTTCTGTTGTCCTTGCCTTTCATGAAGGGTAAAGTGGTATTATTTATTCTCTATATAAACACTCTGGTTTACAATAGATCTACATCGTGCTTATACAAAATCAGCAATAGCTGAACACATTAAAGATATTATGTGTTAAGCACTGACGAAAAAAATATTGTGCAAATGTCAAAATTGCAAAACTTTACTGAAAAGAAAAGATTCAAAAAGATGGGGCAGTAACATTTTTCTGCTTCAATTTTGGTCTAACCGTTGATCACTAAAAAAGCGCCAGTAAAGTACTACTGATGTTAGCAGCTGAAACACGCCCCTTAAAATTGCAAAAAGCAGACCATGTTGTGGGAACTGTGTATGACATATTAACAGAACATACGGAGAAGCTGAATTCCTACCCTGGAAACCTATAGGAAATTGAACTTTTGTTACAAAAACCTCAAAATTATTCTTTTTTTCAACTATACATTGCAATAGGGTAGACATTTTCCTTTTCTATATTTAGCTCAGGATTATTGTATACAAAATATCAGCTGAAATCTGCAATCAGTTGTAGAAGAATCCACATGAATTTCTCTCCCAAACCTCTAAACAGAAGTTAATGAATGAGCTGTCCTTGAACCTACACTGTATCTTCAGTGTACTTGCAAATAAGGATGATCCACAAACCAGGAGAACACAAAACTTTAGAGGGGCAGATAAAATTCTTTTCCCTAACAAACAAGCATTCTAACCAAAAGTCATACAAAGTTCAGCTGGCATGAACATGGCTACTTTGAAGTGGTCACTAATGACAAACTGCCTCCTACAGACATTTCCATGACAGCACCGGAATATTTCAGATCTATAGTCTCAGCAATAAATAGGTTAGACACTCATGCATTATCATGGTGAAGATCACTAGGAGAAATAAATCATTGACCTATGACACCATCCATTGGCAAAATAATTTTTTAACAAAGTATGACTAGCAAAATGACAAGTTGGATGGAGATTTTTGCTTTTGTAACTAAGTTGCATGTATATGTCCATTCCTTCAGTGCAGCTGTTTCTAGTTTGGACTTTACTTGATGATGTGAGCAAGCCACTTACACTTCCAGAACTAATTTAAAGAGATAGTAAAAGGCAGCAATAAAAGGTGTACCATTTATCCCTTAGAGATTTCAATGTATTCCAATTAGATCTTGATATATTTCACTGACAACACTGTATTGAGTAATTTCTTTCTGTGGTCATTTTTTTAAGAAACTTCTTCTACACACGTATCTACTGTTCATCTAAGCAATAAATGTACTAGGTTCTATAACTGAGAGAATTAACATTTGAAACAAAACAGACAAAAGAAAACTCTTTCCACAAGCTTACTGTGTCACTATCTATATGAGTTGATTTCAAATGAACAGTGAAAAATTTGATATTTTTTAAAATGATAGAATTATCAAGCAACTTGATTAAACACTTATAAAATGATAAGTGAAACCTTTCTGAAAACTGCAGCAACATGCAGTAAAAGGAGATAATCGGGGTATTTGCTCCAAAACCACACTGCTGTTCCGAACCAAAAAAAAAAAAAAGCTAATGTAGACACAGCCTGTTTAGCCTTTTGTGGAAAGATCTCCTACAGAAACATGTATGTTGATACATATATATATATATGTACATATGTTTATAATACCAGTGCACAGTAACATACTGGTGTACTTTAACATAGACAGAGAGAGCTACTGATCAAAATATAGCAAAAAAAGATTTTAGAAACCAACCCATTTTTTTGGTACCATATAGCCTTGCTCAGAGCAGGACTAAACAATGTGGAGGCTGAGTGAGAAAAAATACAATATATTAGCATGCCATCATTAGCCACTGTGCTGTTAAAAGCATGAACAGAATTGCGTCAGTGTTACAAATTGGAAGGAAATTTTCTTGGAAAAATCAGTAGGAACGAGTAAGAGCATTACCACAGTGGCTCCATGAACTAGATAAATAAGGACTGATTGCTTACTGTTGCTTGTAGAGAACAAGAATGGGAGGGGGACATCAAACAAACTTCGGAGGCAGCAGATTCAAAATTGTGAAAAGAAGGAGGTTGGTTATACAGTATGTTGTACTGTATCAAAAGACAAGCTTTTGAGCATCTTGTTCCAAGATGCTATGGGTGCTTAAAGTTTACTTGAATTCAAGGGACAATTGAGTAAATTAACAGAAGAGATATCTACTGTGGACTATTAAATATAAAAAGTAAATCTCTGGGTTTGGAAGTCTCTTAACCACAAACTGGGAAAATAGTTTGAGAGTATCATTAAATGAAACTTCTGGAGGCTTTCCATGTGTATGCATCACACCAAAGGAAATGCAAAAATATTAAAATATGTTGCTGTTAACAGGTTTCTGACTTCTATTTACCATCAGTTGCCCCTGTGCAAAACTTTGTTGGGTAATCTCAAGTGGTTTCTGCTGCCTATGGTCCATGGAAAAACAGTGACTTATAAAAGTCAGATATAGCCTGTGAAGTGACTACAGAAATGTATGAAAACTATACACTCACCTTCCTGTAACTGCAAGCAAGTGGAACAATAAATAAGGTTAAAAATAAAGCTCATATATAAACATTCAAAATTAAGCCTAATTTTCAAAATAAAGAAAACCACCAAAAGAGTTCTGTAAAGAATTATTCAAGGGTTTGGGAGAGGCATTGTGTTTTTGTTTGTTTATTTTTTGTTTGTTTGTTTGTTTTTGTCTAGCTGACAATATTAAAAAACAACAGTCTGAGAGAGCTGGGCCTGTTTAGCCTGGAAAAGAGAAGACTGAGAGGGGATCTTATCAATGTGTACAAATATCTGAAGGGAGGGGGTCAAGAGGATGGGGCTGGACTCCAGGAAGTTCCAGCTGAATATGAGGGGGCACTTCTTTACTGTGAGGGTGACAGAGCACTGGAACAGGCTGCCCAGAGAGGTTGTGGAGTCTCCTTCTCTGGAGATATTCAAAACCTGCCTGGATGCCATCCTGTGCAACATGCTCTGGGTGACCCTGCTTGGCAGGGTGTTGGACTGGATGGTCTCCAGAACTCCCTTCCAACCTCACCCATTCTGTGATTCTGTGAATCTGTATCTTGGCTGACCTAACACAGCCACAATATCATACCTTTTCTTCTTTTTCTACATGCATCCACATCCACCTGGTTACATTTTAAGAAACGGGACTAAAATATCCTGTTTCAACTAGGATGTAGAAGACATAGTTCTTTATCCAGTATAATATGTCCTTAAATACAGTATTAATACTGTAAACAAGTCTCATTTAATAAGTATATTTTGATGCTTTAAAGCAGAAAGCAGAAAGCAGTGCACTGTCCCTTATTTTACTCTGTTCAGTACAACTGAAAGTGAAGTCACATTGTTTTACTTAAATCAAAAACAAAAGAATAAGAGCAGCTTGTTTTGTTTGGAGGATTTGGTTGCTTGGAAGCACTGGAGAGCTCAAATACTTGAGTTAATCGGACAGCACAGTTCATGGTTCATTATGTCTCCTCTGTGTTGCTCTGACATTCAGTCGTATGACTTTAAGTCTGCAAACAAGATAAATAAGTAAGTCGTGAAACCTAGAAACTCAGCTTCCTGTGTCCTTATGTTTTATTTCTGAATTTTCCCATTCTATTAAGTTTCTCTTTTCAGTGGGACAGCCACACTTTCAGTGCAGATTTCCTGGTGTCTGATATCATAGATGAGCTGGCATGAGAGTCTTTATGAAATCTTACAGGTTCACAAAACAGTATTGGATGCTTCAGGATTTAAGCCAAGAGGCTTATGCAGTAATGATTCTGAAAATCAATCTACCTCTGCATTTTTTTTCCATTTCCATTTCTTCGTTAATATGAAGAGAAGAATATTTCTGTGCAAGTATACATCTCTTTTGTGTTAGAGTATTTGGGAACTTCATGCCATGATTCTGACTTATTTCTCTTTTACTTTATCCCCTGTCCCCGATTAACAAAATAATAAATAGAAACAGGAAAGTAACATAAGAATAAAATGTGTGTGTTTGAAAATTCTTTTGTGTTTAGGCATGTTGGGAGTACTGGGCACTGATTGGATTTCACAACAACACAAGACAAGCTGACAGTAGAGAATTCATTTATCCTTAACACAAAGCATAAAGTAAATATTCAGCCTTGTTGTTTGAATGTTCTGTCTGGACACACTGTTCACATATGACATCTGACTACATTACTTTGAACAAGTTCAGCTACAACTACCAACAAGACTTTGTGATTTAAATTTCTCAATCATTTTTCTCCTTATATCTTCCAGACTTCATGATGTCTCATCTTGAACCAACTGCCTTGGGCTACTGCTGCTCTTACAATGTTTGGTCTAGAAAACTGTCTAACCTGGTGGAAAAGGTAAATATCAGAAAACAGAATCACAGGGACTCTCTTCTCTTAGGAATTCTAGCTTATGCTCCTCATCTTCACTACAGTGTTTTGTGTTGTTTTTCTACATACACACATAGTCCATTTTCTGAACTTTACAATACCAGAAATTGAGGAGAGGAGAGGAGAGGAGAGGAGGAGGAATTTGTGGA
>VXAA01005384.1:924877-946084 GCA_013399115.1 Anseranas semipalmata | reverse complement strand
GAGGAGAGGAGTGGAGAGGAGAGGAGAGGAGAGGAGAGGAGGAATTTGTGGAGAACTGGTATGTTAAGGCACAATCATTTGAACTTAAATTTATTTTTCTTTGTACAAATTAGTTGTACATTCCCCTATGAGGCTTTACATTGCAGGAAGTTTATGCTGTTTAGTTTGCATCTGTGCTGACCAGGATTGAATATAATGGAAAAATCTTCATGAAAATGTTCTTAATTCCAAAAGCCATCAATTCCAAACACTACACAGCTCTAACCTTAACTGTTTATGAAGAAAATGCATTAACTTCACATTAGGCACTCTGAGTGACAGAATGATTGTAAAGTTAGCCTGTCTGAAATAAATAAATAAATAAATAAATAAATAGGGAAGGTGCCTGGAGGAAAAAAACACTCATAACAAGACTGAGTTCTAAATACATTCAAGTGATTTATTTTTAGTATATGCTTACCATATATTTGTACGGGCTGCTCATTAAAAAAATGCATGTCCCAAGAGTCCAGGTCTCCATCTGAAATGCCAACAAATGCACCTTTGCACAAATGCCAAGTAGCAAATCAAAAATAAATGATCCAACTAAGTAGCATTTAATGAGATTTAAATGACAAAAAGAAACAATGTAGTAGTACAAGAAGGTTACAAAAATTCAGGCAAAACTCCATCTGGATTTAGTATATAAAAGAAAAATAACATGTAAATAGGGATTCAGCAAAGAGTAAAGCAATATCAATGAGCTGGAAGACAGAAATTGATATGGACAGTGAGAAACATCTGAGCTGTTTGTGAACTAACGTAAGATGTCCAGACAGCAAAATAAAATACTGATACAAGATGGAAGAGTAGATACTACAGGAACAGAACTATAATAACACTTTGCAGGTTTTAGTTTTAATTGGTTAAGGTTCGTAATCAGTTTTTTTGCTGGGCTTGTCAGCCTTTTCGTGGTTATAATTTCTGGACAATACCACAATGACTGTAGACTCCTGTAAAGGAAGTTCTGGATCTCCAAAGTTGTTGAAGGGAAGAGGGGATGAAGCTGTCCAGAAATTATAATTGCCAACAAGCATCAGCAATAAAACATTGATTATAACACTTAATTTTCAAGGAAATGCAAAAGAAAATCCAAAGAAGCTTGATTATAACACAAATATCAAAGGATATATACATTAGAAAATAAAATCTGAAAGTAAAAGAAATATGGTAACAGATACAGACTGAATAATTAACATTAAGTACAATTGTCAAGTGCAGCTATTTCAGGTTATAATCATAAACAGATTTATTCGCCTAATACCTACTGAGTCAACAAGAGATGATTTTATGTTATTTTAAATGAGATTCTGGTAAGTGGCAAGGACAATAAAGACAAGTTGATTGCAGAAAATAACCTTGAATGGAGTGATCATGAGTGAATTGTATTTCAACTAAGATTAATAAACTGCGGATTTCCATTTTGAAAAGATGGACTTGAGACAGTGGGGTCATCTGGACTTCATTGATGAAAGAATGTAGAAGGGGCTCGGAATTCCTTTTAGTCAGAAAGTGAAAGAAAGGATGTGGAATTTGTACCTATGGACAGGGGAAACTGTTGTGTTACAACTTGCATCCATACAAAAAGGGCCTTCTCCCATTTACACTGATGTGAGCAGCTACACCAAATTCCATTCCTCATGAACATCTAAGATGTAACTTACATACAACTAGAAGCATAACAGTTATTGTGTTTGCAATGTTCTCTGTTCATTTGCATTCATTCATCTCAGAATGGCAAAATTTACTTGCAGAAAGCCTGAAATCTCTACAGTCTATAAATAGACTATTTTCTCTTAATATTTGGAAGTTTGTTCTTGGAAGATGTGTTGATGAGGCAGGGTGCCAACCCTTGAAAAACACTCAGTATTCACTGTTATCCATAGTAATATGTCCTTGTGTCCTCTGAAAGTAGTTGATGGCAAAGATATTCTTATGACTGGCCACAAAGAAAGATTTTTTTTTTCCACTTCAATATATAAGAAAGAAATGAAATGTCTGGAAATCCTCTCTAGGCTACACAGATGCTCGAGTGCTCCAGTTGCCGTGAGACATCTGGATTAACTGCCCACATGCCAAAAATTCTCAAAACCCACTAATAGGTTAAAGATGAACTCAAAACCTTGCTGTAAATAAATACATCATTAGCAAATAGAACATCACAAATCAGGAACAGAAGAGGATGGTAACATCTAAATAAAAACATTTATATTTTCTGTTTGTCCTCTTCTGTCAAGCAAAATGACGTCATTAACTAGTTGTCCTGTGAGAACCTAGAAATTTAAAAAATACTACTTATGCCAACCTGACACAAATGTCTACATTACATAGAAAGTGAAACTTTAAGGAGTTGGGGTTGACAACTTATTTTTATTTAGTTTCTTAAATCAGAAACTATCAACCAAGAATCTAAGAAGTCCGAATTGCTGGACAATTACTAGGTTGAATTAAAGCAGAACAGGAAGCATAGAAACATACTTAACCATTATCAGATGTATGGGAAAAACATTGGTTTGAAACCAGTCACAAAGTTATGTAATCTTTTT
Organism: Anseranas semipalmata; assembly: GCA_013399115.1. Classification (NCBI taxonomy): domain Eukaryota; kingdom Metazoa; phylum Chordata; class Aves; order Anseriformes; family Anseranatidae; genus Anseranas; species Anseranas semipalmata. The sequence continues at coordinate 943,499 of VXAA01005384.1, read as the reverse complement.
TCAAAACATATTTGTTGTTGTTGTTGTTGTTCTGAGGAACAGCTTTGGGTAATGAAATTCTTGCATTTATTGAAGAAAGGGCAAGTGATTTCACATGGATGTGGAGAAACTGTGTACCAAAAACATGATTCAAAATGGAGGAACTTGTTTTTCTTCACACATAAAGTGTGACATTTCAGCACAATTTTGCATCTCTCCCAAATGGTCAAAATTTTAAATTCCATACAAAATGATAAAAAATACTTCAAAGTTCAGGAAGCCTGCATTGAACAAAATCACTGTCTTCTGAACAAGGCAAAATTAAGACAATTATTTTTTCTGTCATTCTATTATACTGACATAGCATCAATATGAGTAAATGTGTCTTAAGATAAGTGTATTTATATAGCTGATACATCTTCCTGTTACAATATCAGTGTGACTGTGTCCCAACATCAATATATGAGACTGATAAAATACCAATGAGAATACTGTCATTGTGACCATTCCTACTCTTGTAACTGTAAACCTATACTTGAGCTGACGTGCTCATTGACTTCTCCCAGGAATAAAAATAAAAATAAATACATAAATAAATAAATAAATAAGATAAAAGGGAAAAGATAAATCAAAGACTCTTCCAACCTGAACAATTCTGTGATTCTGTGAAACAAATACTACATATTGTAATACCTTATATTTAATACCATACTAAGGCTGCATGCCAAGCAGCCTTAATTCTGTTTGACTGCAAATGTATCTGCATCTCTTATTATATAGTTATATAATATATAGTTATATAATTTTAATTAATAATGCTAAAATAGCAAGTTACCTGCTTTTCAAAATTGCCAGCTTCAGTATTAATGATTATGGCATGGTTCTCACTGATTTCATAGATAATCCAATGCTCAGTGTCCAGTCTTTCATCAAATTTCACAAGCAGCATATCAGACCTCTGATGGTGCAAACTCTGTATATAATAACATTTTATCTCATAACCTACAACCTATACAAGAAGTAAATGGGATCCTACCTTTTTGACTATCATCCTTCTGATACCAAAAGAATACTCTCTGTGTTTTCCCATCATAATAATGTAAATTAATTTAGCATTTTATGTAGTTGAAGCTGTGTAACAGACTTTCTACTATTTCTCCATAAGCAAAATGGGAATATTGCTTCATTCACAGAGGGGATTTCAAGCTCAGCTTTATAATCATAGCTTTAAGTAGCCTGAATGTGCAACTGCATGCAAACACATTTTGTTCTTATTTTGTCTTACTACCAGGTGCTTTCATTGGTCTGCAGGAGCCAGTTTTCATTCATTTCTTCTAGTGCTTGACATTTACTACTGAACTGTAAGGTAATCAATTACAAAATACTATGAGAAGACCAGTTTCTTAGGTTGCTAGTCCAGTTTAACCCCAGGATGAAGACATTGTCCTTGTAAGTGCACACAGTCTTCCTTCCAAATTGTCCTCACTGTTATTTGACCAAGATGTTCAGAAAACAGAACCTAGTATCAAATACTCTTTTCATCTAATAGTAATAAAATTTTCATAATAATGATAAAATTTGTTTTTGAATCAACTGCCTTGTAAGAATTTTCATGTTTTACAATGATCTTTTTAAGCTAAGGCATAGGACAAAGACACTAATTCCCTTTTTTTTAGTGGTGTCTTCTAGAAACCTGTGCTCCCATGTGTAGAAAGGCACAAAACACCTATCACATACTCTTTTAAGGACAAATATATAACAGTTTTCCAAAATGACATCAATTTTGCCCCTTTTTCATCTCTTTGGATTACTTAGATCTTAGATTAATGGAGAGATTAGATGCCTCTTTTGACATAAAGAGTTATAGTACTATATTTAAGACTATATAGATTCAGAGAGGTGTAATAAAATGACTGCTTCAGGGGGTAAAGAAAGGAAGGCAAGCAGCTTTGAGGGAATAAGGAAAAGGAAGAGTGAGAGGCTATGGTGCAGCACCCAGAAAGAAGTAAACTAGGTTAAGAACTAACGAGGAGAGATGAGATGAGAAGTTTTTATGAGTTGTGGTGATATCTTCTCCCAAATCCATCGGAAGATACTTCAAAGAGGACTTTGCTTTCACTTGGCTGCCAGAGAGAGGAATTGGTCTGGAAGATATGCAAGCAGCTGCTCTTAGGTAGTAGCCCACAGATCCCATTGATGGGGATCATCATCTCCTAGAGCAAAATAGATTTTATCCCTTCACAGTGTGATTTTGCACAGACAGAAAGGGCCATAATAGTATCTTTTTCTTCTTCATCAGCTCTCCTTGAGAGGGAAGAGGAGGGTCAGGGAGCCCTCAATGAGCCCTCAAAAAAAAAAAAAAAAAAAGAGAGAGAGAGAGAAAAAAAAGGGTGCTTTAGCTGGCTTGAAATCGTTGTTACAGAGTTACCCATGGCTTTTGGCCTACCCCTTCCATAGTGCTCACCAGCACTGTGATGAGAGGGATGAATTCTGCCTGAGGAGAGCAGGGCTCGCCACAGAGGGGTGCTGCTCAGCTCACCCCTTGGAGTGCCACGGTGGTCCATGTGAGGTGGAGCTCACTCCAGGGAAACATTTGGAAGCAATTCCTGCTCCTCACTGAGCACATGGGCTGTAATTGTCCACAGAAGTGGGGGAAAATCCCTCCAGGCACACTTCCCATCCTCCTTCCCTGCTAGCATTTTGCACTTATAAAAAGTCTAAACAAAGTGGGCCTCTAAAAATGAAGCCAAAGAATTAAAATGAAGCAGTTATCACGGCAGTCACATTCACACAGCTTCTGTCCTCACCCAGTAGCAGTTCTTTGGAAAAGGACTTTGTGATACCTTGCTTATAAACTGTGTGATATAAAATTCTCTGCCCTTCCTTGGCAAAAGAAAATATAAAAATCTCTACTATAAATACTGCATCCATCTTTTAAAATGTATAGCTTTTAAGACTATATCACACATGGTGAAAACAGATCAAGAAAACAGATTGAGGCTTTTTAAACCATCAGTTTTATCCTGCCAGCTGCACTTATTCCCACTGTCATTTACTATCAACATTTTAGTGTTCCAAAAAAAGTGTAAAGACTCAAACATATTCTTGAAAAATAGTATAAGCTGCATGCTAATGAAGCCACTCTTCCTGAGGGTCTGTCTCCTCCTATTTGTCAATAAAGACATTTAAGTTTCTATAGTAAATAACGTCTGCTCCTTAGAACATATTGCAAAGCACCGAGAAGAAATAGAAGGATAACAAGTACCAGGCATTGTTACTTTGCTAAAAGAAACACTACTGACTCCCTCCATCAATCACCAGCTCCCCTCCACACCTCCTGAAAATAGCATCTAATTAATTGTTGTATCATTTAAAAGTTTGGATTCCGGAATGCAGCAATACAAATATTATATAGAGAACAGATCATAAAAATAGCACAAATTTTTGTGAGCTGTAAATAATGAAAGAATGAACCAGATTTGTGCCATCTTTCTGAGTAGCACATACAGCAATTTTAAGAAGCTGAAGCTGACATCTGACTGACTTTTAGCAAATATTACCCCTGGCTGCTCTGGCAGATTTCGCCATAATATCTGAGACTGAAACACTAACTGACTGCTGCCAAGCCAGGACTGAGCCTTTGTTTTCATATTGCCTACTTACTGTGTGCTTTATTTTGTTGCTTTTTGTTGTCCTTTTCTTTTCTTTTTTTTTTTTTAAGAAAAGATTAATTTGTGAATGTGTTTACATTTCTGCTTTACTTTATCTTAACAGATAATAACAAAAAAAAGTATGCAAATATTCTCTCTCTCCAGTGGCCCAAATTAGATTTATATACTCTTATCTCTTAGCGTTGTTGTTCTGTGCCATAAAAGCCATGAGAAATATGTGAGCATATGGAGGAAGGGATACAAATAATTTAGTTTTTATCCTAAATATAAATAACAACATTGTAGCATATGTAGATAAGCACTGCTCCAGTTCCATCAGTGGGTGCTGCTGCTATCTATATTGCATGATATTTATCATTCATACAGTGACCTTCAACCATTTACTTTGCTACGCTACCAAGACCCCTTAACGGAATAAAGGCCAAGTTTTACAGAATTAGAAAATATTAGTCTTTCCAAACAGCAGCATTACATAGGTCTATGTTTGCCCTCAGGGTAAAGCAGGGGAACACATTTTCTTTCAGGTATACCAACATAGATCTCCCAGTGACTGAATTATTCATGGGTAAACTGGGGACAAAATATAATCTTGAAAATATTGGCTGGAAATTTATGTTACTACTGGGGATGAGGCACATTTCTGATCCAAAACATCTCCAGGATGTTTGAGTACTACAGAGCTGTAAACCATAAGTATTTGTCCACTGGTTCAAGCAAATACATGGACTTACCCAAATGCCTTTGAACTCTTCCACAGAGGTTTGCTTCTGAACCTGTCCCTCTACCTTTCCACAGAGGGACGAGTTGCCCAGCAGGAGGGTCCTGCCTCTCCTTGGGTAGCAACAGGACATTTCTGTCACTTGAGAGCATGGCTGAAGGCAGGCACAGGAGTCTCTGGGACATTTCCACCCAAGCTACTCGCGTTAGCTGCACTGCTGCAAGAAGGACAAATTAAAGCCGTGTTTGCTGGGATTGGAGTGGTGAGATGAGAAATTACCCTCAGGAGATTGTATTAAAGTGTTTTACTCAGACTAAAAGGAGAGGGAAAAAAAAAAAAAAGGCACACCACACCACTCAAAATGTACAAAGTACAGCCTTTGCAGTTACACTAGCTAGGATACAGTTATAAGGGCTATTAGCTTCCATATTACAGATCAGCTGAAGAGGTCGGAGACATATTTCAGCCAAGCAGTATATCTCAGCTAGGCAGAAGGAATCATTTTAATCTTCTTTGGGATATTCACTGGGCTAACTCAAATGATATAAGCAATCACTCTGGAATTTAGGGACCAGGTCTGCACTTAGAGAAGCAGAGACGGTGACTTTTAAGATACTAGTCCCCGGATTTCTTTGGCTGTTGCCAGAAGTAAATCAAAATTAGGGTGCATACCAAGTGCTAGAGATAATTACCTTGAGAAAGACTAAGGGATCACTGAGGATAGTGGATATTTAGGCCAGAAGTCAAAGTAAGGAACCAGTCTATCTGTGTAATACTTTGGCCCTACAATGGGTCCAAAAACATAAGGAAGTCTTAGAGAGGTTGCTCACACACTTTATTTTTAATCACTGTGACACTAATAAGAGCCTTATGTAATTTTTCAAATTAAATTTGCATCCTAATGTAAGACTCAGAGAGGAGTTAAAAAGAAGCAATGAAGATATGTAAAAGATTTTATATTTCTCTAGCATTTATTTTAGGGTTTTAATTAAAAAAAATGGAAAATATTTGAACTAGAATCACTAGATTCAACACATTCCAACTTTAGGTAAATTTAGATCAGAGTACGGCTACAAATCCCACTTTTCAGCCCTGTCCAGTAAACATGTCCGCAGCTATATGAAGGAGGAGATGGGAGGGAGGACTTTAGTACAATCTAGCTAAATTCTGCCATTGATTGCAGGGAGGAAATGTCTTCTCTGCAATGGCAGAAAAATGCAGAAATCAAAATTATAATATTAAAAATAGATGTGGCTTGACGTATATTTGAGAGAGATGATTTTGTCCTGCAGAAATGTAATAATAAGAAGTCCTGGTCAGTCTGGGATATTTAAAATGGTGTCTGCATTTTTCTCTTCCTTTATCCTACCCTTTGCATGATAAGAACATTTATTCAGTTTCACAACAAACATTTTTATGCTTCTCTGTCCTGCAAGGTCAACTCAGCTTATGAAAATCAAGATGCTTTCTGTCTGCCTTACCTCATCACTAAAATTCCCAGACAGAACAGAAACTCCAAAACTCATCAAAACACTATCAGTTAGACTGGAGAGAATTAGAGCTGAATACTAATTTTTATACCTCTATTATGTATGCACGAGACAACTATACTTGAGGTTGAAATAAGCGACATATCTTGAAGGACTCTTGTTTATTCTCTCTTCCCCAAAAGAAGAAAAGTAACAATTCCATCTAATGAAGTGAGAAGGTGAAGGTAGTTTTACTTTGTGAGTGAGTTAGTTAATGAGGCAATATCCTCTTGAATCTTTGAGATAAGCTCTAGGTCAAAAGTAGACAAATTAGCATAACATTCATATTAATATATTTCAGAATCAGATACAGAAACAACCTGCACTCTGAAACCTGCCTAATCACAGACAGCTAATTTTCAAAGGAGTTTTGGCACTCATTATGGTGATGGATGACAGTACTAAAAACATCAACATTTCCTTGAGATCTGCCACGCTCTGTAGGCACTTCTGTTATGTACTCCATGAATTGTATTTTATACTTCTCATAATTTATTTAGATACTCATAGAAGTGCAATAAGGTTCCTTGTTAAAGATATTTTGGCATGCAGCAACAGTGTATTTGTGTACTTGCAGCACAGACAATCCAACACAGTACTACTATCTAGTACCAGGCAGTTGCAGCGCTGCTATTCTAAAGCTACTTATATCATATCACAATGAGAAATACATACTCATACATGCAAAATATTCTGTACATGATGTAAGTGTACTAGTAAAAGACTTTTTCATGCACAAATTTAGAGACATACATATACAAACATCTCTACTTTCATGTGTATATGTACTGTATATGCTGTGTATATGGACTGTAGCCACTGTCAACATGTACCAACCGGTATGCTATTGTACACAAATCATTAAATTCTTTTCCTTTGAATGAAATTAAACATTGGTACCTCAGGAACCATTGATAACTGTGTTAACTTTGCTGATGTGGTCTAGTAAAAAGAAAGCAAAGCTGGGGGAGAGGATACACGGGAGTTATTATAAAAAAAAATAATAATCAGAGTAATTTTAAAGAAAAAGGGCTCTACAAGCATTTCCTTAAGTTGTAATGGATTCATTCAATGAAGCTAGTTTAGGCTGCCTGCAATTCTGTGGAGCTCATCTGAACTAGTCAATGTAGTGAGCTTAATTCTATAATGAAGTTGTCATGGTTTTAGGTGGGATAGAATTATTTTTTCTTGTAGAGGCTCATATGATGCTGTGTTTTGGATTTCTGATGCAAATAGTGGTGATAATGCACCAATGTTTTTAGATGTTGCAGAAAAGTGTTTACACAGAGCTGAGGATGTTCCAGCTCCTTGTGCTGCCCTGACAGCAAGGAGGCTGGGGGTGCACCAGGAGCTGGAGGGGACACAGCCAGGACAGCTGACCCAGACTAACCAAAGGGATGTCCTATACCATACAACATCATGCTCAGCAATAAAAGGTGCGTTAAAGAAGGGGGGGCATTTGGAGTGATGGTATTTGTCTTCCCAAGAAACCATTCCACATGATGAGCTTTCCTGCTTTCCTGGAAGTGGCTGAATACCTGCCCGCCAATGGGAAGCAACGAATTAATTCCTCATTTTGCTTTGTTTGCACATGGCTTTTGCTTTACCTAGTAAATTGTCCTTATCTCAACCCATGAGTCCTTGCATGTTTACCTTTCCTGTTCTCTCCCCCATCCCAGCCAGGGAAAGCGAGTGAGTAGCTGTGGTACTTTGCTGCCTGCAGGGGTTAAACCACAACAGAAGTGCATTTCTTATGAGCTCAAAACCTGGAGAAAATTCCTGGAGAAATTTCATTTTGAAATATAATATTAATCATCAGTAAAAATGAAATACAGCCCTTTGCCCTGTGAGCTTTGGCTTTGGATGAATATGTATTCAGGGCCCCATCCTAGAAGTGTGCTAAGCAACTTTGGAGGCGATGAGCATGCTCAGATTACACCACCTACAAGGGAAACTGATGTCTTTTGGTATCTTCTGGGTTCAGGCTTCTTTTGATTACAGCAAAAAAAGAACACGAAGGCCTCAGGCAGTGCGGACTAGCCAAAAGCACATATGCCTGAAAGTAAGAAAAGACTGGAGAGTACAACGCAATGGTAGGGCTGATTGCAAGATTTACCCTGCAAGTTACTGGAGCACAAGCTGGCCATCGGCCTACGAGCAGCGGAAACTAGATGCTGAGCCAAGGGAAGGGAACTCATCTTATCTAACACGAGAGCCGACAGCATGTTGGCAGCCTTGGCCACAGACACAACAGCTGTGAGCCAGGTTACAGCTTTCCCTCTCCCACCTCAGGGGCTCCATTCCTGCTCTCACTTGTGATAGGAACAAAATCTGTAGCACCCTGGGTGACATGGCAGTCCGTGCTACCACAGTATTTGTTACAGCAGTCTCTTCCCTCTCAGCACTGAAAATGTCTTTATCACCCAAATACTGTTTTTGCTTGTTTTCACAATGTTCTTTTTCTTGCATCAACCTAAGACACCCCCCCCACCCCACCCCACCCCTTTCCTGCTTACTGTTTTCTGAACAAGTTCTAGCTATAGTCACTAGCCTCCCATTAGCTGTCTGGGGCTGTGTAAAGGCATAAGATGAAAGACTGAATGAGACAGTGTTTATGTTCCTTTAAGCATTGTTACACTGGTGAAACTGTTGTTCTTCCCTAAAGAGCTTTCTGTCTGCTGGTATCTTCCTAATCACTCATTGCAAAACGTGATACTTCAGGTCTCTTATAGCAGCTCTGCTGGCACAAGCTCGAAGATAAGCAGAGAAGCTGTTGGTGACTTCCCAGTGTCGGGACTTACAGTCACAAGCACTACTGACAGCACAAAGCACAGGGGCTTAAACTCACTGCAAATTCACTTGCCGTCCAAAGGTTTCTCTTAGTCAAGGCACTAATATTCCAGAGGGATTTTCCCATCATCCAGTGACCAGCTGTATGCTTTGTGTCTTGGGCTCAAATTGTTATGCCTGGCCATATTCTTTCATCTTGCAGTAAGAAGGAATTAAAACCGTTATGATGAGACCGTGAATTACAGAATTCCTCTACAAATGAAGCATGATCTGCTGGATACATGACAGCAGCATAGATATGAATCTAACAAGGTATTTTCATTCAGCTTAAAAAAAAAAAAATACTGTAGTGTCTCCGCCCAAATATGCAGAACAAAGCCTTAAATTTAGACAGGAAAAAAAAATGCATTACCAAACTGGAAAAATACAATAGATCGCATTCTCTTTTCTCTGTAAAATTTCTCTATGTCTGTTGCATGGGAAAATTGCTTTGCGAAAAGCTTTTATTCTCCTCAGATAGTAAGTTTTCTCTTCTATTATAGGTGAACAGGTAGCTAGGAGCTTCCTATCAGTTATCTAGAAGGATCATAAACACGCCTATCCATTACACCACTGATTCTCCTATATTATACCAAGAACTGATTTTTAACAAGTCCATTCCTACCTTGTCCAGCATTTATTTAATAGTATTGAAAATTTATCTCTTGTATCTACTCAGGTTATGACAGTAGCTTTTAGTTCACAGAACACCGTTATGCTTTCTGCCATGTGGATATTTGTTCTTCAGAGGAACTTTCTGTAAAACACCACTAAGCACACTCATAGTTTTTCAGAAGTCCCCCCCAAAACTTGCCATCGTCTTCATGCCAGTGAACACCTTGTCTAAACCTTGGCTGCTGCTGTTCTGACACAACAGAATAGGTTGTCAATGAGGTTTTCTGGCATGCCTTTTATCACTTGTCTGAACATGTAAGGCCTATGGAAGGGACTGTGTTTTTATTCTGCCCTTGCACATCATCTGGAACAAGGCAGTTTTCATTCAGAAGAAACAGCAGGAGACGATTGCTGTGTGTGGCCTGAATGACTACAGAGACCAAGCCTGTGTTGCAACTGTCCACTGTGAGTGATGCCTACATCAAAAACTATTGCATGTTGATAATATGTCCTTCTCTCAGTGCATGGCAATGTTAGATTTAATAACTGATTAAAGCCTTTACATATAGCAACTTACTGAATTCACTTGTTTGACTTCCAGGTTTTACTGGTGATCAGAGCTGATGATAGGGTTGTATATGTATTCACACGCAAACTTAAATGTTAAACTTCAGTTGATGGAAGCCGCAGAACACAACAAAAGAGAAAAAAGTTAACGTTTTAAGGGTTGGAATATTTTTTTGTCCCTCACTGTCTTTACAGTGTGCTTCTTTTTGAATCTTTAAGCATTATAGATTCACAAGCATTATGCAAAGCATTATGAGGATAATCGTCACAATGGGGGTTCAGTATTTAATGAAAGTAACTCTTGTTTTTAATTATAGCATTTAAGATCATATTATTGTCAAGTGGAATAGAGACTTGCTTTTTGTGATTTGGCATCCATGATTCCGTTGTATTTATAAAATAGCACATCACTCTCTCCTATTACAACCTAGATCATTTCCCAGATTTCCAGATAACTGGATATGCGTTATATACCTGGCACAGACACAAAGGGAGCTTTCCAAAACCAGGAGTGAACAGCAAACAGTTCAGAGGCATTATCCAAACATCCTAGTGGAAAATAATTTATTATTTTAGCATACTTCAAATGAATGAGGGCAGAAGATCAGTTTTAGGTATGTTACTCCAAGCTGTTTTCCTCTCTTTGCAGTTTCTTCCTCTTAAAAAGTAAGTTCTGTAAGACTAAAACAACACCAGAGCTAAACTACTTGGAGCAGACACTTTGGCTGCAGGTAATTTATTTTCAATTTTTTTTTTTTTAATATTTTCAATGATTTCATTTATATTATAGTCAATATTTTTCACAAGAAAAGAACATTGTATTGGACTAGAGATTTCCATCTTCTCGCAAGAGAAATTACCAAACAAAAGAATAAAATCTATGATTAACAAAATGTTGAAAATCTTGTTTGCATACAGATTTGCACTACACCCCAGCAACAGCAAAAAGTAATTGTATCCAGACACATACATTTCAAGACTGAGAAAAAAAAACTCATAATTGCTGTGTTTAATGTTTGTATCTTTTGTGTATATGTTAACCATATTTGCAATTTGCTAAGCTATTTGCCTGATGGCATTATTATAAATCTATGAAATCCATCCTTTGAACAGATGGTGCTATAAAACACAATTGTAGCTGGGAAGAGGTGTTTGAAGACATAGCGTGTGTGTAGACATCCATGTGATGACACCTAGAAGACCACAAAAGCTATGTAAAATAGATAAGCACACCAATTGGGAGGCCTAGTTTCCCAGGATGGCTGGTAGGTATGTCATTTTCATAATATCAAATGCCATCTTCAAAATGCTTGTAAAATAATACCCACTGGGTGCAGGAATAAAGATTTCCACTGGTACCTCAGCAGTATCTTTTTCCTGAAAGCTCTGTATTCCCTATGGATGATCTGTTTCAGCAAGAAAGAGATAAACAATGTGTCATGTTATTTAGTTTCTCTGCATTTTCAGGTGAATTCTCCCCTTTTTATGGAACAATCTGTTATTGGTATAAGAACCCAACAAAAAATTAAACATTTCTTTTCATCAGAGCAGTAGCAATATTTATTTAGTAAGTCTTTGAGGCTATTTCTTTCATGAAGATATGCAGCAGAAATAATAAAAAGCCAATAGTATATTATTTAATCTGATGTATATAAAAAGCTGGCTCCAAGTGCTGAAAATCCTACAACATGTTGGCATAGCTCAAGCAGAGCAAATTTGCAATGAATGATGATAATTTGCACTGAAAGAAATTAGTGCCAATTTTGATTAGGAATTAGCCTTCTGTTCAAATTTCAGCAGAGTAATGTATTCATTCCTGGTTAGAGCATTAGCTGGGTTGAAAGGTTGAGAGGAAAGTCGGTGGACAAAGGGAAAATTAAAAAGTAAAAAGATTTAAGAGTTATTTCTCTAGTTCAGTAATAAAATACTTATACAGTTCAAACAAAGAAATCACAACCAATGTGTTAAACTTAAAAGCACATTTACGATGGTACCCAACCTTTGCCTAGGCAGGGACTCCCATTGTTCACCTTCTCTTTGCACCTAATCACACCCAAATTGCTCAGTTTTGGAAGCAGGTAGAAAGGTTACAGTTTTGTTACTTCCTGAAAAGAAAGCAACGCTTGAACAAATATGATATCATTTGTAGATTTGACATGGTGTGCAGGCAACGTAAGCTTTCCCTTACCAACACTAATTTGATATTAGATAAAGCACTTCACTAATGACTGGACCACAGGGTAGATGCTTAAATAATGAAAATTGCCATTGGTCTTCTGACTTCATATGGCAGTTGAGACTGTGGTATGCATTTCACAATTACGTGCACACAAATATTGCACAGCTAAGACTTTGCTTCCTTCACTTTAGCCCTGACCTAGAAAAACAATTTATCAATTATCTTACAGCAATTTGTGTTAAACCTATGGAGGTAGACTTCAGAGCTACTGAAATCTTTAGCTGCACTGCTACTGTTCCAACCCAGGGTGTCACATGAGCTACAATTCTTACAATCTCTAGCCAGGAAAAACACATTTCCAGAAAGAAATGTATAGAAAATCGGCTTAACATATATAGAAAAACCTGGCAGAGAATAAATGAATTCTGAACAATCTCTGCTCGGAGAAGGTGAAAGTAAAAGCGTTGACTGTAATAAAGAGGAACCTGGAAGGGTCTGCCATTCAAGTGTGCAAGCACTTTGAGGAGTTAATCTACGAGATAAGCTTAAAAAAATGCCAGTATTTCTGTTTTGGTGCCAACTGTCAGGGCTCTGACAGTTTACCTCTGCACTGAAGCTTCTGAACAAAGGAACTAGGTCATGAAACAGAAAACTTAAGCATATTCCCTATGAAACTTGCCTTAAAAGACAAGCATTCAGGTTACACAGTCAAGCACTGAAAAGTCAGAAAATGACAAACTTAAGGCTGCATGTTCAACTTTAATTCTCTTTGTATATGTGCACTGTTGAACTACTAATTATGTGACCGCAGAAATACTTGTATATAAAGACCATACTTCAGCTGATGGCAAAAAGGAGTGCTGTTACTGGTTTATAAACAATTAAGCAAAACACAGGGGGTTAAAATATCTTAGTGAATACAGTGCCTGTCCATTGGTATTTTTGAGTTATTAATGAGCAACCTGACAAGTAAAACTACTCTTTTTAAAGCTGAAATTAAAACAATTAAAAATGCAAAAAATATTTACAAATATTCTTAAGGAATTAGGTTATTTATGTGCAGATAAAACCTTCTGTACAATGATAATAGCCCTCTGCTTTTTTTTTTTTTTCCCCCCCTTGCAGGAAGATATCTAGTGTCTACCTTAATGACCATTTTTTTCCTCAATTAATATAATGTAAATTCAGACTATTGAATGAATGTGGACTTATGCATTAAGAAAGCCTTAACCCAAATCCAGTGAAAGCAAATCATAATCGGATGTAGAATTAATCTGAGGAGGAAAGGAACATCTCAATACCCAGACCATTAAGAAAGCAAAAGCATGACAGAAGCTCGGCCTGCATAGAGATGAAGGCAGCAGTCTTTTCAGCCAAGCCATGTGCTGCACTGCAGCAACACAGGAAGAGCTGTGGGTGTAGTACTTCTCAGGCCCACCCAGGTCACAGCAAAGACAGCTTCACCCAAACTCAAACAATTCTCATTCCACGAGATCTCCAAATTCAAAGTGCTCTAGCAATGCATTTATTCCTGCATCATAAGGGAAAGCAGAAATCTTGTTTAAGAAGGGGAAGGTCAGGACAGCATGGGAAAAAGGAACTGGATGTCTCCTCTTCAACTTTAGGAATTGGAGGATGTCACCTCCTTCTGTATTGTCCCCCACAGCCCCAGTAAGTCTCTGCCATCTCCAGGCTCCTTCCCTTAGTTGCCTACCTGCCCTCCTTCGCTGCCTCAGCTCCCCTGGCTCTGATCCCCTTCAGCTCTAAGGATCCCCAAAAGCTCCGACTCCAGTAGTCAGCAGCACCTCTACATCTCTATGTTACTTTTTATTCTCTACAATGCTCTTGTCCATCACTCCCTCTTGGATGAGGCGGGGGAGGGGATGCAGCAGCAGAGGAAGGGGGCTGCTCCCTCTGGTCAGCAGCAGCCAGGTCTCTGCTCCCTTTTCACTCCTGGACACTAAGAGCCAGCTCAGAAAAGCCAAGGCAAGGACTTTGGTGGCAACCACCTTTTGCCCCAACAGGGGAACACATCCTGAAGCTGCCTCTTGCCTACCCAGCTACTAATTGTTCAGAAGTCAAAATTAACAATTTCTCGTAGCCAAATGGTTTGACAGATATCTCCTTCACTCACTGTGAGCCAATTTCAGTTGCCTTATGCAAGATCCTCTTCAACCTACAGCTCCCAGTTTAATTAAAGAGCTCATACCTGAGAGACACAAGTTTTCAAATGCTGATGTCCTCTGCAAGAGCAGCCCTGCACCTAATTCCTTTTTTTTCTTCCTGCTCCAGATGTCTCAAAGGCAGGGAAAGAACGGACACACTCTGTATCTCTCCGTGATTCTAAAAGTTACAGCAATATACTTGCCTTCTCCTACCCAGCCGTGAAATGAAAGTACTCTGTAAAGCACTTAGTTTGGCAAAGTTGTTTTGTGCTATTGGAGAAAATAAGACTATGCCACCATAAATTAAACCTCGGTCTTTAATGAATGGAGCATTTCATAAGGAGAGAGAACATCTTTTATGAGTCTAACTAATAGAGCTGGATAAAAATATAGAAGCTCTTGGAAATACATTCTTCAAGCCATGATATCTTCAGGTCATAGATTTATGGGTCGAGTCTATATAAAAACACCAGCAGCTGGAGTGTATAGTACCATGTACAAGATACAGAGATATAAGGCAGATTACGTCTAATATGTATTTACAAAGCCATCGCTCATAAACTGTTCAGAAAATAAATGTTTCCTAAAGCCATTTTAAGCACACTGAAATATGCTTCCTGACAAACACATCCTTTACAACCTCTTCCAAGTCAGCACTGCTTTTCAGTTTAAAAACAGAAGATACTGTTTTTAAAGCAGTACGGAAGTGGCGTATCCTTCTGCATGAAGTGCTTGCATAGTGAAGATAATTGAGGATGGAAAATATGTTATTTTTCTGTTCTTTCCACCATGGCAATTAAAAACAACAACCGTGTCAAGGTGCAAAACGATGATTTTAATTACACTGCCAGAGTAACATAAGAGGTTCACATGCAGCGACTGCATCCTTGATTGGTCCAGGGTACTACAGGGGAAAAGATGGAAATCCTTCCCTAGGGCAATGTTCCCCACCTCATTCACATTGATTTACTTCACAAATACCCTCACAAGCTTATTTTACTGACCTTCGCGGTAGTGGGTTTTTAGAATTAAAACCAAGAGATTTTTCCCTTTTATCGAAGTTTTATTATTTCACTCTATTTTTAAATACTACCGGAGAAGTATGTGCCATATACAACATGATAATGTACAGTCTGTCCTGTAATTTAAAAGCGATTATGAAGGTAGCAGAAATAATTCTAAAAGAATGAAAGAGTTTATTTTCAACAACATTCACAATATCATTCAGGGCTCATGAAGTCCGGATTTCTCACTACCATTGCTATCACACTGAAGCACACTCAGAAAGCAGAACAGCAAAAAGACCCTCTGTGTAGGGTTTTTTTTTTGTTTTTTTTTTTGTTTTTTTTTTTTTAATTATGCCTTTACCTCTACCATCACTGAAATAGCATGCCTTAAGGCAAAAATAGGGAGAAACAGCAAACTCTTTCCTGGAAAGTTCATAAAGCAAACATGATCCTTATATCTAAGTGTCTATTCCCCTTGTACCTTCAGGGAGAGGGGAATATTATTGAAATGATTAAGTTCATTTTACTGTCTAGTGCCTTTGAATAGTATTGTTAAATTGGAAAAAGAATATCTCTGCACTCTTCAAGCCAGGGTCTCTAATCCAGTGCTAGAGGCACATGGAACCATACCCACATGCTGCAGAATATTAATACATTCAGTTTTATTTTAGACATTTCAAGCTGAAGGGGCAGTTTCACAGTAAAGCAATATCCTAGCTTAAATGGCTTTGTCGAAACAAGTTCACCTGTGGTTTTTGACCTTTTTTTTTGTTTAACTGTCATAAATACAGAGATCATCTTAATCCCTTTTGTTTTTATTCAAACACCTGTGCTGGTGCATATTCATAATGATCTTTCATACCCCTTCATGCATCTTCCAGCTTGTTTTTATTAAAGGTCTTTGGGAAGATTTTCCTCTTATCTCCTTGCTTGCTTCTTCAGAATAGTTAATTAACGTACTTCCACAGAGATGCACAACACGGACCCACTAACTAGTGTCAGTCATTGTGTGAAAAAGAGCCAGTGTGTTGTGTAACGGGTTAGTGCAACTGTTCGTTTCACAGCAGCCCTTGTTCTTATTGTGATTCAGCAGAACTGCTGAGGCATCAATTAATGTGTGGTTTCTAAAAGCTTTTATAATTCATGTTTAAAGTGCCAGCTTCGACCACAAAGCACAGCAGTCCCATAATCTACAAAATAAAATTTGGGGCTCAGTTTCCATTTACCTAAACTTCTTCCATAATAAAAATGTGTCTGCTGAAGACATCTGTTACAACTCAGTAACATCTAATTTTAACGGCAAATAATAGAGTTCAGCTCCGTAAGATTAGAGGTTACGGGCTAGGCCTTTTGGCTGGCTTGGCGTCCCCGTTGAAATGTTCTGCCAGCCAATTTAATATATGCATTAGAAAATCCAATGACTTGATGATTCCCTCCTCCTAAGCCTCAAAATAAAGCAATTCTGTCTTCTCTTAATGCTTTGCTCCATTGCATTGTTGAGCCTATGGCAGCGTCTGTTTGATGGGACTGACAATAATATTATTTCTTTTCACTAAAAATACAGGTTATATGAGGAGAAATACAGAGTTAATTATATGGTGGAAACACACTCTGCTGGAGAGGAGGTGGAGTTGCAAAAATCACTATGTCTCAGGCCAGCCCTGCTTGCACTCCTGGATTTAAAATCTTGGACTTTGCCAATCCAGAGCTTGAGACTCAGGTTTTCTCAGACCAAATTCAGTCTTCTAGCAAATGTAAATCACAAAACAGTACACAACTATTGTAGAAGATGTTTTTGGAAAATAAATATAACATCACCATTCACAACAATCAAATATTCTGTGAGTTTTAACCTCTGAACCAAAGTTCTGCATTCCTTTTTAATCCAAAACCCTGTTAGAGATATTTCTGATTCTCCTGAGTAATATATATATTAGTGAAATAACCAGATTTGAAATGCCTGCGGAAATCATGAATAGAAAAAGAACGCTGTCACTTCATCCAGCTTCTAACAGAACAACGAATCCAGCAATCACTGAACAGAAGTACTTGCTAGGAGATGCATGAATAAAAGCTTCAGAGAACCATTCACCAGAGATTCAAATGCTATTGAATAAGTCTCTGCAAAGCCTGCAGAATCTGGGAAGATTGTGCCATCAAAATCAATTTGTCCCATTTGAAAGATGAGTAGCAGAAATATTGCAAGCTTGGGAAGGAAAATGATCAGCCACCCCACAGACTGGCTGCGGATGTTGTAGAGGTCTAAATTGACTGCTGGAATTTTTGAAAGAGAGGAAAGCGTGGGGCAGGTTACTGTTCAGGTTTTACTGCCCTCTGTGCCCTGCTTTCCCACAGGGCCTGCACCCTTAATCTGACTGTCACCTTGCCCAGCTCAGCAGCTTGCACTCTTTCTGCCTCCTTCCTAGGGACCTGAACTCTGTGATTCCACAGCTCATTGTCGTATCTCAGCAGGTCTGGCATCTGTTTGTTACCTTAAACCCACAGGCACTTTCAAGCACTCTATGTCTACATTTGGAAGAAAATCTTTCAGATTTGCAGTGGACTACATTTATATGTAGTATGTATCTACAGCTGGGGTGGTAAAGTCCTATAACACCAGTGTAAGAGCAAGCAAATTTGTCATATTTTCATTTGAGAGTAAAAGATTGCATGTCTTACATGCACTGAACATTGCTGTAAGTCCCTTGTGTCACTGAACTGGACCCAACCTGTGTATGTGCTCTTCCCGGGGTAGAGTCTCTGGGCTGCACTGCTTAACCACGGGAGTTGGACCACTGACCTTTAGTGACTGTGTTTGGCCCACTCATTGGTAACACTAGGTAACAACTGGGCAATTCAGAAGGATATGTGCAGTGCTTGTAACATGCACAGTGTACAGGGTACAACAGGGTTAGAATACTCTGTGCATCCAGAATATTTGCTGCATCTGACTAATAGCTATATTACTATAACAGTCTTCAAGTGCTCAGCAAGCTAAGCATCTGCAGCAGTTGAGACTTGCAGGGCCTGTCCCACAGTCTATTTAAATAAATATAAAGATCTTACCATTTTAAAAAGACTTCAGAACAGATTTTTGTTACTTATAAAAAATTGGGCAAGGAGAGGAAAGTGTGCTGGTTGTGTAGTTTTCTAAGTCTAGAAAGCAGCTGTTTTGGGAAGTCTGTTTTTTCCCCTCACAATCAGCATCACAGTACTCACCCTCTGCCCAATGTAGTCTGTCTATACAACCGAAAGAGTCGGTTCTCGGTAGAACCGAGAGTCTTATTCTAAAATAAGAGTAGTTAATCTCTCTCCACAGGGTATGAATACACTGCATCAATAGTCAGTCAGTCCCCGCCCCCC
>VXAA01005384.1:902143-924841 GCA_013399115.1 Anseranas semipalmata | reverse complement strand
CCCCAAAAAAAAATGAAGTAAATAAATCTGAGTCTCTGTATCCAGTTGCCTGGATAAGAAGGACAAAGTGCTGTATTGATAGAAGGATGGGAACAGACTTGCATTTTATCTTTTTGATACTGATAAACAAGTTAGAGAAACAGTCTTAACTATGGTATTTTACCAGTATATGAAACCTGAAGCTCCTAAAGGTCCTAAATTCACTTGGTGTTTGCACACAACAGCTTTTTCCAGGTCAGTAAGTCACAAAGATAGTATTTCTAGAGACTACCCATGTGCAGACAGTGCCTAAGGAGTAGAAGAATTATCAAGTCTGCCACTTACACAATTCATAAAGTTAAAGAGATTGCAATCCAGGAAAGGGTGAGTGGCCTGGAATAACATCACAGACCATCTCCCCAGCTATCATCAGGCTTTCCTCAGCTATCAGTCACAAGTAGCATTTTAATACACTATGCTCCTGGTTCCTCACTTTATCACTTCTCGTACAGCCATTTACAGCTCTACAAATTAAGTAAAACCCAGGTGTCAGGTATCTTTATTTCATTTTAGTAGCGCTTTATGAACTACTCTGTAATATAAAGTTTGGAAGTGAGCAACCGACTTTTGACACACACACAAAATTAAGAAAGGCCAAAGACTGGATGAGCCAGTCAACGATGCAAACTTGCATGTTTTATTCAAGTGTAAGTTCATCAAACTATCACTTGCCTCTCCGGTCCTGGCCTTTTGCTCCTTCCTGTCTTCTCCTCCGCATTAAGATGAGAGCTGGCCTACAGGCACCATGCCAGCACGCCCACGGAGCAGACTGGGTGACCACAGGCACAAGGGAGGCAAGGGGGCTGCGTGGCCAGGAGTGAGGGAACCTGCATTTCAGGAGCCCTGTGGGTATAGCTTCAGACCTTCACCTGAGCCAATTGAATGCTCACCTCCTCTTAGCCCCACTCTTCCTTATGCTAGCCCTGATATTCGGCCATTGACTAGGTATGTGAGTTGTCACTAACAAATAAAAAAAAAAAACAACACTTTTTTTCCTCAAGTATCTTTCTCCCTCCCTCCCTTTTATGAGCAGTTGCTGTTTAATCACCTGAGTGCCACACCATGCTCAAGAGAAAGCAGGAGCATGTGCCTGACAAAGGAGAGCTGGATGGGAGGGAGAGGGAACCCCTTTTCAGAGACGGCAAGAAATTACATCAGCTGAAGCTGAGTCATGAAAACACATCTCCAGAGAGTAGGGGATACTCCCACTGACTTAGCTGATAAGTCAGGATAGTAGGCAATCACTTACCTGCTATTTGCTCTTTCAAGTGCATGGCTAGTGGAGAAAAACACGAGTGGGAAAAGCTCTGATAATCTCTCTCTCTCTCTAGTCATTAGGTAGAACAGCTGAAAACAGTGTTTACTAAATGGGCTAAAGTACCTAATCACCACCCCAGAGTGGGGGAGGTTAAGAGGACATTGAAATCACAGCCACAGCTCATTCTCTCTTCTGTCCAGGGGTTAAGCATCCACGCTCCCTCTTATTTAGGAACACTAAAGGCAACAGCTTAGCCCTTTATGATTGGAGGATTATTTTTGTTCACTGTGGGTTTTTTGAATGAACAAATATTAAGTAATTTTATGGTTTTCATCTTCTCCCAGTGCAGTACCATGCATCACTTTTGCTCCTCGACTGTCTTTAATGAAGCTCTGTGTGTGCTGGACACACCTGCAGAGCTCTTTAGAAACAGAAAATTGGTCATCATCAAGCAGGTCTTTCTTCACCTCTCATGACTCTATTTATGATATACTGATTAATCAATCATCAGAGAGATTAAAGGTCATCTTTATAAAATAAATGGCTTATGGCTGCAGCAAATCATGAGTTTGAGATTTATTGGCAAAGGCTGTAAATTGTCAGTCATGTTATTACACAAATAAATCAGATAGTTACTGCAAATTGATTAACTGATTCCAATTTTTTTTAGGAACAAATTGTTGCTCCAACCTATTTTTCTCTCTTCTTGGACAAAATGATTGCTTTGTAGTCTGAGTGAATGATTGTCTGTGTGTCCAAGGCCATAGTTATTGCTTTAAGTTTCTTCACACACATTAACGTTCTTTGAGCATTGTTCACCACAATTTGCTTTCACATGAGCACTGCTCCTCATCTGAAAAGACTGAATAGTACAATGGTTGTTTTAGATGTTGAAAATAATATTTCAATAGTATAATCAGCATTATATTTATATATGGCACAACCCTACAATTAATATAGATAGGCTTTTTCAAGTTTCACAATAAAAATAGAGGACCAAGGCTAATTTCCTACACTGAAAGAGAAACAATTTAGACCCTCTCATTATACCTGACTTGCTGTAAACATGTCAGTAATGTGGGGTGAGGAGGGGAAAGGGAATTAATGGGATGTTTCAATAACAAAAAATAAAGTTGGCTGAATTTCAGAACATTCATTGCTGAGATTACAATGACTTTTCTTAGCAAAAAAAATTATATAGATGTACATGAAATTAGAAATTAAGAACAGGCAAAGCACATTTAACTTATTCTCACTGTATTTGCACCATCTGCATGTCTCATATAAATCCCCCTGGGTCACAGCTAGTAGACACTGTTTGAACTTACACTGTCAATTCAGATTACTCTTTGTTCCATTTCAGCGCCTTGTTCCTGTGACCAGCCCCACTGCATGCCTGCAGGATCCCTTCTGGACAAAAACAGATAGGTTCCTCTCACCAGCTAAAACCCAGGCATGGCGCCATAGTTAGATCTGCCCTGGCACGGCTCAGATGGGTGATATAGATGGGTCTGCACCAGGTTTTTCTCCTGCTGTCAAGCCCTGTCCTATGATGCCAAAGGTTTTGCATCCTTGCACAGCCTCATGGCATGCTCTGCCGCAAGCACAAACCTAAGTGTCATGTTATCAGAACATGAATGCAAAAGGCTGTCATCTCTGGTACATTGCAAGGAAATATCAATTATTAAAATACCTTAAAATAGCTAAAACATCTCAGGATCAGTGAATGCTAGGCAGGGCCAGGAGGCTCATGCCTCAAACTATGTCAGAACCGTGAGTCTGGAGTGGGAAGGAAGAGGCATTCATTACTGCAAAAGCCTTCGTGGCCACTTACAGAAGGATGTACCAGCTCATCTTTCTATGAGAATTTTACAGCAATGCCACTCAAAACTGAAAAACTAAACGTAACCCACTAGAAAGCCCATCATGAAAATTAATATGGATCTGTAAACAGTATGGAAGAGACAAGCTTTGTGCACCGAGTATGCAACGGGCCAGCGTGGCCTACGGGTGAGATACAAAGGCTGTGTGATAGGCAGGAGTCGGATCATTCTATGTGCCATCCCCTGGGACTAGCCAGATCTGCCTGAAAGATCCTTAAAAGGTAAATGATGCGAAAACAAGTCACCTAATGTCAAGTGCAAGCAGTTTTATGCAATAGGTGCAGATTAGTAGATGGGTAGGTGATGACACCTTTACATTTGTAGCATATATATTTTGGGGTATACTTCGGACTTGTTTTAGCTTGTTCCAATGAGCCAAACATCCACACACACATGATGCTCACAGTAAAACAATCTCATATTCTTGGCTTTCTTGGATGCAGGTCCCCATATAGGCAAGTCTAGGAAGCCCTGTACAGTCTTTTTGTCTGTGTCATGCAGAAGACTGCAGCATGTCACTGCTACCCCCATAACTGCATGTATAAAGCCTCACACACAGCAACAAGCCTGATTGAAATAAGCAAGCCTGCTAATTTCTGGTGCCTTCTTCCCAGACACTGTTCTTATTCTGAGTTTGCTCATTGTCCAAACAAAGGCTTTGTAGGGGTAGAGGAAATCCTGCTTCTGCTACTCTGGGCCAATACTGTAGTGAGAAGACAGGGTTCCTCCTGCAAAAGGAGGGAGGAACGAGACCTATTAAATTACACCTAATCACAGCAGCTGCTTTGTCACTGGCTAAGCCAAGGCTCTGGGCTGTGTCAGTGAACCAGAGTGGTGGGACTGCAATGTTCTCTAGATCTGAGACAACAATGACAGGTGTGGCACTTCTATCTGTGGAGGAACAGAGCAGAGGCCCTTAGCTGTGATCTGGTATTGCTAATTCACTGTTACTGCACAAAATCCTGGAAGCCCAAACTCACATTCAAAACAGCGGCCACAGCTCCTTAAGACCCCATGACCCTGGGCTCTACCAGACTGCAGCTGAATAGGGGCAAAGGGACATTATTTTTCCATGTCTTCATCTTCTTGATTTTAATGTGGCATTTTAATGTGATTGCAGTCATGAGCTTAGTGGATTGCTTCAACTGCTGATAATGAAATGCTATCCAGACATCAGAAAAGGTTTTGGCCCTTCAGGGCACAAGTTGATGTCAGTGTCACTGAAGCACTTTTCTGGAACTTCTGTGAGAATAAAGGGAGGTATGTTGCCATTTCTACAGAGAGCAGGAGGAAAGGAGCTATAATTCATTGAAAGTGATTGAATACAAAAGCACCAAGGGTAGAAGACAACTGAAGATAAAACAGTTAAAGAAGAGAGAGGATCTTGAACGAAGAGATGGCTGTATGACTGAGTGCAAATATGAAGGTGCATAAGTCTTACGTGTCTTATACCATAAAAGAGCTCTTCTGAACATTGCATGAGCTCTTATTGGTTTGTAAATCCTCAAATGACATATGCATGCTTGGCATACACAGGAGGCCCTTGTGCTGTTGTGAACCAGTCATTGTGTTGCACTCCTGTGTCCCCAGTGGGGGCTGGAGCACAT
The DNA here is from genome assembly GCA_013399115.1 of Anseranas semipalmata. Taxonomy (NCBI): domain Eukaryota; kingdom Metazoa; phylum Chordata; class Aves; order Anseriformes; family Anseranatidae; genus Anseranas; species Anseranas semipalmata. Next base: position 920,054 of record VXAA01005384.1, on the reverse strand, counting down.
TTGGTGCATACTGGTAGGAGAACTCTCAGCTTTGTTTCCCTTGAAGGGAGTCAAGTGTGCACACACCAGGCTAACCCTCTGAACCAGACTGAAATCTGGGAAGGGAGGATGATCTGCAATTCAGTTCAAAACTGTTCTAGCCCTGTTACAAAGAAATGCTAACATAGTCCCAGCCACTTCTGTTGCACACACATAATGGTTATCAGCACTGTTTATGCTATCATGAAGCAGCAGCTCTGGCAATGTGGACAACAGACCTGATTTGCAAGTCTGATTCATCCCAGTCCCTCATTAAAGTCTTATCCCTTTGGTTTTACAGTAGCACAATAGCATCTAAAATATCCACTTTGCCAACATGAATGCAGCTGAAAAGAAGATATTGTTAGGCCTCCTGCATGTTGGAGTTCCTAGTCTCTTGATAGTGGAATGGCCTCGGCAACTATGTATTGCTGGTCATAAAACAGACAAGCTTGAGGATAAATGTTTCATGGCAAAGACTTAACCGGCACCTGGCAGGTCCTGAAAGAAGGAGCAGAAAGATAACTGAAATGCCATATTTTCCCTTCTGAGCCTGCACAAAGCACAGTTCAGGCAAACCAGAGCCTCTGAGCCAGAAAGCTAAAGGGGCTGGTCACCTCCCACCTCAGAGGGGAGTGTACCAGGTACTGTGTGTCACAAACTACTGCTTGGCCTCAGCCATTCATCTTTTTAGTAAGCATTCCTTTCAGGGAGGTACAGTGGGCACCTGGTGATGTTTTTTCTCGTAAACACATGATCAAATGCCAATTATCAAGACTTGCTTGTCATGTAACATCTCATGATTGCTAAGGGGGCTAGAAACGCTATCTGCTTGTTAACATACTTAAAAGGAGAAAAAAAAGTGATAGGATTATCCATTAAAAAGAATCCACTAATCCAGTTAGGAGCTCATCACTCAAACACTAATGATATATAGGCTAGTCAATACATACTGGTCATAAAAGACAGATAATACCAAGTAATTCCATTTATGACTTGTTTAGGTAATTTCTCACATGTATGACTCACATGCATCCTCTGTGCCAGATCTTTACCTATTGCAAATCAGTCTTATCCAGTCAACTCAAAAAATATTTCACTAATTAGAGCTGGGCTTATGCTTTTGTGATAGACTCCGTCTTGTAAATGCCTGCAACACCAGACAGTCAGCATAAGGTTCCTGAATTCAGTTGAGCACAGCTGATTATCACCAGCTGAAAGCCCAGTCTTCCCTATAAGCATGTCTACTTATTTGGGGTATTTTTTTTAACTGTATCCTGAATACATTTAAAAAGTTTGCCAAAAGTTTCATGGTTTTTACGATGAGCTCCAAAACATTAAAAATCTCTATAAATGTTTTAAAGGTTTAACAAAGCCAAAAAAAAAAAAAAAAAAAAAATTCTCTGCAGGTTCATCCATCTGAAGTTCCCTGTGGGCACATTGCTTCACAGAAACTCTTTTCCCAATGTAACAGAATATCCTTTTACTAGCAAAAAGCTGTATTGTTAGTCTTAACTTTTAGACCAATATTTGCTTTAGTTACATCATAATTAAGTCTTTTCTATAGAAATCAGCTGGAAAAAAAAAATCCTATGGAACTGTAGCAAACAGAATGTACCACCAAGCACACTAATTTTAAAAGATCACAGTTCTATCTTCTGATAAATCTAGTACGATGTTTGTAACACACTTTCAAGTAGCACCAAGCAGAGCTGTTGAACTTTGCTTTTCAAATATCATTTTTTTCTTTTCTTTTTCTTTTTCCTGTTTTGCCCTGAGGCCTCTGAACTTTGGTGAGTATATGAAAGTATATGAAGAACCCCCGCTATTTTCTTTCTCTCTTTTTCTGCTACTAGCCATCTTCTGGGTTGACACTGAAAAAGTCATGCTTTTGTAAGCTAGCTGTAGATGCTCCACTGTCTCTTGACAGTCAATTGCCCAAAGAGCCGAGCAAACCTGACTGCTACTGGGCTCCCATTAGGGTGTCCAAATATTGAAACATATTTGAAATGACCGGTAATAGAAGAAGTGAAATGCTGATACTTAGAGAGGCTTCATTAACTTATTGCTCTAAATATTTTAAGTACTAGGAATAAGTAAAACCATAACATCCTAGCTTTCTTATATTGCTCAAGCAACTCAAAATCTAGTATGCCTATAAATCCCACTGATAGGTCTTGCCTGAAAAGGAGCAAATCATGATGCACACATCAGAACTTAGAAATCCAAATGCCATCTTATACAGTTATGATTCTGTGACCTCATCATCTGAGTGAGAGAATTTAGTGTCCTAATGCCATACTCCAGTTTGAAAATCAAAAGCACAGAAATAAATCTTGAGGTTATAGAAGTCATTGGACAAATCTCCATTGCTTTCCAAAAGAATAGGGTCTGCCATACTGCAAAATCACTGTAGAGAAAAACAATAAAACCAAACTACAAAAGCTACTCCTCATTTGGTTTCAGACCACTGTATAATGACCCAAAATATTTTTATTCCTTTGTCAAGTAAATGTATATCCTATGATTTTAAAATAAGCTCCAGCACATCTTTAATTTATCCCACTACCAGCCAAAAAAAGAGTTTTCTCAGTTTAAAGAAAAACATTTTCCTTCATTTTGTACTATGTGTTTTAATACTGTATTAAGCTATTAAGAAAGACATTGTAGCCTTCCCTAGGTTCTCTTCTTGGTGGCATTGCTACCACTGAGTTATTATGTAAATTATTGCAATCTGGTTAGCTCCTTCCGTCTCTTTTCTTAACAAAAGGGGTCTGCAAGTGTTAATCAAAACGTTGCAATTTACATATTAATGAAGTTTTCATAATGGCATTTGCTTCATATGCAATATGAATGGTATGGAGACTTTTCACTCTTCTTTTGAGCAACCACTACATTTTGATTTCCTGAAGTAGCTGAGGTGCATTTGAAAACAAACCATAAGTGCATCACAGTATATATCTCTCTATATATCAATATAGCTATACATCTCAGTTATCAGTGATACAATCCAGTGTTTGAAGCTTAAACACAGCATTACTTGTGCCTGTGGACTGTCATCATTTACTCACACTCCCTTGAAGACATTTGTTGCAATCATTCTGCAAAATGCTAAAGGCACATTTTTCTGCTGAGACTGCTGAGCACAAATAAGTAGTTAATCATTTTGGTGGTTTAAAAGAAAAAAAATAGAGAGAAAGAAAGGAAAGAGAGAGAGGGAGAGAAATAAAGTTTTAAAAATACAACAACCCACTCTTACGAAAAGCTGAAAGGTAAAAAATTTGCCCTACCAGGATAAACGTTACATTAAAAAAGCTGGATAGGGAAGCACATTGAGATTCCATTTTCCATTCCCGTTTCTATTTTACTATTATTTTAAAATATGGCAACCACATAAAGCATGCTTAGAATTAGATGTTTAAAGTTTTCTAATTAAAGAAACTGTGATTACATCTATCTGTAAATCAATACAGTGGACTGTATTGATTTCTACTTTAAGTTGAATAGCCAAATGTGAACAAAGTTATGTCCCTTAAATTCTTGATTTGAAGACAGGAAGTGTTAGGAAATGCTAAACAATACTTGTTATTCCAAGTGACAAATTGTCATCCATATTCAAATTGAATCTCCAAATATTTTTGTCTAGCTTCCAGTCATGGGATCTTGTTCAGCTCTTTCCAGTTAAGCTGAAGAGTTCTTTACCAAATTTTCCTTCCTCACTAGAAAATGGAGATGAGGTTAACTGCATGTTTGATAAACTAAATAGATCATATGGAATCTCTCAAAATAAACCATTTTCTTTACCCATTTTATTTATTCTTATTTGAATCTTTTTCAGTATTTAATTATTTATTTTCTTCAGGAGTGGACTCTAAATTTGATCATTCAAAAATGTTTATTCTCAGTTGTAGAAACTCCTCACCAGTTTTTCAGGTTTCTGCTTTAAACATTGCCGTTGGTATTTTTGGCCCAGTTTCTACTGGGAGCTCATTTTCAATGGGATAACCACTTGACTCAGATAACTGAATTCAGAACTCCAGAAGAATTTTTTTTTTTTTAACATTCTTGACACTTTAAGACAAAAGCAGCTTTCCCCCCATCCTTCTCTGCTGCATTATGTCTGCTGCTCCTTTATCGATCTTTTTTATGCCCTCAGCAGTTGTGGCATAACTACCTGTGAGCCTAAGGTGAGCTGGACTGAAAAATTGTTACTGGCTATTAAGCCAATGCAGATCACTCGCTCCATACAGACTGACTTCTTTTTCAGCATGAGCTGTAGTATTTTCAGGATGAGTTCTAATATTGGATTGCTTCCATGCTGGATGTAAAATTTTTGGGGGCGTGGAATCTCTAGTATGGTGGCACTCTTTGAAGATACTTGAATCCTGTAGCATGAAACTTTGTGTTACTCAGGCTTAATACCCCATCAAAACACAGATTTACCTGCCTTTCAGTAAAACTACTTCAATGTAATTGATAGATGTTCAAAGTATTTTGCTGTCATCCTCTTGCTTGAGGATGAGCTAGTGCTTTATCTGAGAACACAGCCCTGGATCTTACAAATAATTCCTCTCCAAACTTTCAGGAACAAAAAGAGAGAGAGAGAGAGAGAGAGAGAGAGAAATTGTATTTTTGTACAGAATTTCACTCCTCCTCTTAATTTACTCACTCAGTCTACTCTAAACAGTTTGTCATTTAGGGCCTAATCCAAAGCTAGTGGAGTCAACATTATCTAGACTCTAATGGAGGATTTGATTGACATGGAACATATTTTTTGTCATTGAAAAAGAGACCTAGTAATGGAAGTACTTGCAGCTTCATGGCAAATACTTTAAAAGCAGATTGAGGATGCGTAGGAGTTACAGAATGATATTAAGAAAAGAATAATTTACACTGAATTTCAGGAAAACACTTGAGAATAAGATTGATCAAGCTATAGAGAATATTCCCAGAGGAGCTCATAAGTGTTTTATTGCTCTGAGTAGAACTATTTAGAACTATTGTTAGAGAATAAATATCTTTTCTATTTTTAGTTCAAAATGTTTGAATCTGAAGCAACATTCATTTCTATTTTTTGTTCTCCTTTTTTTTTGGAACTGACATATGATCAATATTTTTAATTTAGTGAAATAGCCTATGTTTGAAAAATGATACATTTCAATAACCGTTAGAATTGCATTTTCAATAAGGAGTTCAGAATTAATCCAGAAAGGGCACAAAATATTCAGTCAAAATATAATAAGAAGAATTTAATTCTATGTTTTAAAAAGTATATTTTTTTTCAACCTGAAAATCCACACTACATGCAAATGTACAGCACCTCTATTTGGAACAAAGCCAAGCATTGTTCCAGAGATCTTGCCTGCTCTTTGGATGTCCCGTCAAGTTCTTCTCCGTATTTTATTCCCTGAAGGGAGAGGCAGGAACAATGTGCAATACCAGCCATCATGCTAGTGTCCCGTATTGTTGTGCAGAGGAAAGATGGAAAATATCTTCTGTACCCGTTTTTTTGCCAAAACATCTTATGACCTATCCTTAGACAGACAACCCTTCTAGCCTTGTAAACTTCTTACCAAAAATGTCATATTATTGAGGGCCACCTGACACATACCACATCAGAGACCAAAGAGATGATTTCTGAGAGGGGTTAATTGAAGAGCAGGGACTGAAGAAGATTCACTTGAACCATTCATAAGCTGCGTGCAACTCAAGAGTTACAAGTTGGCCATCCTGATCTAACTCAAGTCCAGCATCTAAAGCAGGAAATAAAATAACTGGTATAATTTAGCACACATAATGCATACGATATCTTGTAACAGATATTGGAACAGATAAGGAAGCAAACATCAAAAATACTGCTTTGAAACTTCCTTTTTCTCCATAAAACCCGTGGGAGATTGATTCCAGCCTTTTATAATTTCTATGAGGAATTCTGGCAAGACATTAAAGCAGAATCCATCCTCATTTTATGATCAGCTTATTTATCTTTAAATTTGCCTCTGCAAAATAACTTTTGTCAAAGGCTAAATGTTCTGTTTTACTGAGGAGAATGCTCTCCCCTGTAAAGAGACCAAGTTCTGGTATTTTAAAGTCAAGCGAAGAAAACTGATGGCTTGCCCTGCCATTTGGAACCTGAGGGAACATATGTATTACAAAGCAGAGTAATTCTTGTGAATTGGAATATGGTGTTTAATACCGTTATATTGTTAGAAGAGCCCGTTCACCTCTTGCATGTGCTCTCCGAATTCTCTCCCAAACTGTTCCCAGGTACAGCTGAAGATCTACTCAGAGCCATTACTGGTCAGCAGCTTGCATGCAGCCAACCGTGCTATGAGGGATAAGGCATTTTACAAGCGAAGACTCAGATTATCCTCTGAAAGTTGGCCTTCATGTCCTGGAGCCTTCCTGTTCACTTTCAATTTACTAGTACAGATGTAAGCATACAATTCTGAGGATGAGCAGGGGGTTGGATACAGTGGTTTATTTTCATAAAACTTAGCTAACTCTCTATCTCTCTCTCTCTCTTTTTTTTTCCCTAAGAATCAGGTATTTTTTCCTATCTGTGATGTACTTTTGAATTTGACTTTTTTCTTCATTTTTATGTATCCAGTGGTTTGTTTGAATACATTGCAGCTGTAGCAATGGTTTGCACAAATGCTGCAAAACAAAGAAGTAAAGCAGACTTTCACTCTGATTCCATGACAGTGGTGGAAGTATTATTCTCAAAACTGAAAGGCTCATTTTTGAGGCACATCAATAACCTTTAGTAGTTGCTATTTATTCCAGAAGGAATAGTACATATTCCACATCCTGAAAAGCAAATGACAAACTCACCTTCTGTTGTGAATGACAGGGAAACATCAAATATGACAGTGGATAGGTACCTGGAAAAACAAAACAAAATATAAAGAGTGTTTCTCAGAGAGTTCTCAATCAAACATTCCTGAAGAGAACAAATTCACTGATCCATACCGTCTTTGTTACTTCTCATCCCAGATCAAACATCCCAACTGAATTCTTTGTACAGATACTTAAAAAGACTTTAGAGACAAAATGATTCCAAACCCAGCAAAACTGCCTTGCAGATTTTCTATTTTCGTACAGATCTGCACTGCATTCTGCCTCTCAGAAAACTCCAGCAGAGTTCCTTCTATAACATCAGTTATCTACCAGATTTGATCTGTTTAGAACAGATTTGGCAAAGAAGTGGAAGCAGAGCAGCAAAAGGTTTAAAAGCATTCCCTGGGAAATATACTCTACAGGGCATCAGCATGAAATTACAGGGGAGGAAGGCAATGGGAGAGAAGCATATCTCCAGGAAGGTGTTGCAACTGTGACATGCCTGGCTGTGGTACGGGAGGGAACAATAAAGACCCACACTGGCCAGCTTTTACCCAGGAAAGGCTGAAATAATTTAAGCACTCAATTTGTGTGAGTATAGTAAAGATTAAAAGCTCTATGGTAAAGAAATGGCAGATGACAGGGAAGAAACAGAATAATGGGATACTGTGGGGAACCCTGATTTGCAGTGCCTAGTGGAGTCTGGCCAGTGAAAGCAAAAGCCATCATTAGAAGCTAACAAACCTTTCTGAGCTTAGGAATTACAAGATATTACAGTGTGCATAATCAGTTCTGTAGAGAGCTGCAAGGGAAGATAACATAAAACTGGACCACCTGTGTTGACAAGTTTACTTGCCGTACAAATTTTATATCCCAGTAAGTGTGAAAACATATCTGATACTAAATCCATCTCCAGAATAGGAATTTAAAAGTTTCCAACAAACATATTGCTTACTTCTATTACCTACTCTTCTTATCTCATAAAGAAATGATTTCAAGCTATGTGGCATAGCATCAGAATGTGTCCTAGATTCCTCTCAGCTTTCCTTGTAATGAAAGACAATGCCACGCTTCAATGAAATTAAGTTTGGAATCCAGCCAGAAGCATCTTCTGCAGTGTAATTTCCTCTCCTATAAGAGAAAGGTGCTTTTAGTTGTAACATTCTGGCTGTGGCCAGAAACATGAGGAAGAAATCATGGCATTGCCTCACACTTAGAAACAAGTGACAGATGTCACTGTTCTGAACACACTAAGATACTGTAAAGACATGGGGAGAACAGCAATGGTAGGCTATTAATATACTCTCCCTGTAAACCGGGTGAAGTTCTTGTGCTTTCCTGTGTTTAAAATTGGCATGCCTAATTTAAGAGCAATGAGGACATATAGAACAAAACGTCAGTGGAGATAAAGTGATGTTTAGAATTTATGTTAAGGATTCAACAAAAGACCATTTACCTGGAACAATGAATGCACAGGTTCACCGTAAAGCATTTGTCAATACCTCCATTTTAGCTGGGAAATACAGCCTTTTGACTTGCCTCTACATTCCAAATATATGAGCAAGCAGAGGTGGTTTGGGTCCATATGTCTGGAAACCAGTTACTGTCCAAAATAATCACTTTCTCCTTTTTCTAACTCTTACTTCCCAGGTAAAGCTAAAAAGCCTATTTCAAGTCACCTCACACCAGCTGTTAACAGAAATTCCTTGCTTTTCTATGGCATGTGTGCTGGAAACAATTGCCAAGTTGTCCAGACTGTTGAATCATGGGGAAGTTAAGATTTAACCTTGGCAGAAGGCCATGTGATTGACATTTCCATTGCCAGAGTTTGTCCAAGTCATTTCAAGAGCCAACTAGATTTCATTTTCCCTTATCTGTAGGTTATCACTCTTACAAGAATCATCTTATTCTGGTGGGATCTTGATTTAAGGCTTTAAAACTCAGCTGGGCTCAAACTGTTTTTGCAAGGTCACAAACACTGCAGGTTTGCTCCATAATACAGAATTAGAAGATTGAGTGCCAGCCCTTTCAAGGTCCTAGCAACACTTAGATGTGCCGCACAGTCTTGTTCTCAATTAGGGCAATTTTTAAGGCTGACAGCAGCTCACAATTTTATCTCATGCTTCTCACCTCAGTATTTTTTCCAGGTGCACAATCCTGACAAAATTTTACCTCTCTTCCATTTGCAAACTACTCGGAGAGCCTACATTTGTGTTATATTTAAATAAGTATATTTTATCCAATCAAATAAAATTTCCCTTTCTAAAAAATGTCTGCTGCTGTAATTGACTGTCATGTAAGATGGGGACATGTAAGACAGAACGCTTGCTTACACCACGCTTGCGTATTAAGGATCAGCCCTGCAAAATTATTACCATGTTTGAATTAATTGGCAATTATTTTATTAATTGAAAATAATTAATTATTGTCAAATATGTTGCTGCTTTTTACTCTAAGCCATTCCCTAGGGAAACAAAATAAGCACTGAACTGTTAGTAAGTAACTGCAGGACATACACAGTTTCAATGGGTTTACTGTGAAAACATTATGAGTTAACTTGTGGATTTTACCATTAAATACACCCCTTTGGCTAGTCACATTTTTATCCATTGCATTGAAAGAGGGTAGCTACCACAAAATCCTAGGCAAGTGGTCATCATAGATATGCGAAATGGCTCTGAGATGCAGATGTCCCACCATGAGTGCAGTTCAGAACTGATGCCAACTGCATGCACATGAGCCATAAATGTAATATGGGGCCCTGGAGTGCACTCCTTGTAGTTTAGACTGTGTAAGTCAGATCAATAGTATAGAGCAGGCACCACGTGGCTAAGGAGTCTTAGACATGTGAAACGCTCTGGATGTGTTATGTGTTACATGAGCACCTTCTGCGTTGGAAATCAGAGACAGAAGTCAGAGAGCTTTTTTACCTAATAGAGTTTTTTTTTCTTGTTGTTGTTGTTGTTGTTGTTGTTGTTTTGTTTTCATTTTGAATTTCAAGTATGGGTTAGTAAGTTTTAGCCGGATGTCTTGTGACAACATGCAGTTCTGAATACACAGGGTATGTTATGTAAGGTAATTCCATTTACAGAGAGGAAAAACCAACCCTTTCAAACCTTAACTTTTGAGGTAGCAGCTACTATTTTTTTTCAAATATCTTAGTTTATATTTGCCATTGCTAATTTTTACTGCTAGATGTCTCCTCCTTTAGTTGTCCCACTAAGTAATTGCTACATACAAGATCTCCTTAAGACCAGAAGAAAAGAAACTTCAATCAAATGTTTTAACGTTGTTGCAGAACCTTGAAGGAACAAATTAAATCTATCTAATCAAACTTAGCAAAAAGATGCTCTTTAAACAAAGGAGCCAACAAGCTACATAAAGTTTTATTTTAATTGTGAATGATTGTGAAATAGCACAATAATTACTCTTACTTACTATTTGCATTGCAGTAATATCAACACCAGAAAGTTACAAATCTTTCCACACAGAGCTTTGGTCCCAGTCCAGCCATGCACTTAAGCAAATATACAACTTCAAGTAAACCTACTGAATTCAAAATGCTACTCACGTGCTTCAAGTTAAACAAAGTGTTTAATGACTTTCCTGGGTCAGGAGCTTAAAACATATGAATCTCTTTCTGAAAAACCAGCTTAACAATGTACAGCTATGAGATGCTTTATCTAATGAAGAATAAAAAAAGATGCTTCATTTATATTTTTCCTTCAGTCTTTTCTAATAAGAGTATTTTCCATTACTTAGAAAATTGCTTCCTCCTAAAAAGTGCCCCACAAACATACATGTCAGGGACTTCTGCTGGATCATAAATATACCTAGCCACACTACAGGCATCCAGGGATAGTCCTGTTATTTATTATATACCATAAAGAACATCTTCTTCCCATCACTTTGAATTATCCTTGATGCCATGCTCTGTACCTTCAGCAGAGCACTACTCTTTCTTTGAAAAGGTCACTGAAACCAAATACGGTGAACTACCTGAAGTCTGGCCAGTAGCTTGTATAGCAAACAATAGCATTTCAATTTTGATTTCCCTATGGACATGTCTCTGTAGCCTGCTTGTCTTCTCCAGTACTACTACATGCAGTGAGGATTTCAAGGACCGTTAAACAATAAAAATCCTTTTTTGTCACTTGTGTCTTCAGTTTCCTGTAACTGTTATTATTTGTTCATCATGCATTTCCTCTTACACATGCAAGCATGAACTTCAGCCTACTTGTGACAGTCTCAGAAACTGAAGGGATATCAAGGCCTTATTCACTACTATGAAGCTTCCTGAAGATAGCTATGTTGCAAAATTGCATGCTAAAAAAAAAAAATAGTAATTTGGTGTTTTAACTAAATATGTCAGATGGTATTTGGCCTACATACTTGGACCATTTCTTTGGACCAGTAACATGACAGCTTCTGATCCCATTGCAAACCATTTCTTAAAATTTGCTTTGTTTACAGATGTGCTACCAGTAGTAAACTGTGCAACAATGACCAGTATTATGTCTGTATAATGTTCTTCAGTCATATGGAGCAAGAGGTAGCCAGTACTAAGCAAACCTGAAGATGCTACTATGTGGGGTCAAACTATGGATACTACATGGAAATACAACTGATTGAATACGGTAAGCATTTTCACATCTCTCAGAGATATTCTGCACTTGCTTTTTTATTAGGTTCAAAAATCCTTTCTGTTAAGTGTGTTTCAGTCAATAATTTATACTCAGGATTGAAAAACAACTACTTAAGGATTTTAACAAGAGACTTGACTGACACCAGATGTAACTTGACAGGGTAAGGTGCAGTGTATAACTGGGTCATGAAGCCTTTGTAAGGTAGCTATTTATAATCATCAAAGGAGTTTTTGTATCTTCAGACATACACCTTAGAAAGTAAGTCAATGTGTGTAAGTAGCTGGAGAAAGCAAAAGCAGTGCTTAGGACATGGAACTGATAAAGCAAGTGGAGTTATGATCTCCACAGGTAAGCTATGCTGAGGGCTCAGTGTAGCCCTCATCAGCAAAGACAGGCTCTAATGCTAAGGGATCGCTCATGCAAGTGAAATCATGGGCTGACTCATTACACTGAATTTCCAAAATTACCTCAATATTTTGTTTGTGTGTTCCTGAAATATATTGCTTTCTCAGTCACAAACCCCCACGTTGCATGCAAAACAGATACAATTTAAGAGAAAAGGAATACAGTGCCATGTAGTAAGATATCTGTATGAATAATAAATAACTTGGTAAGTCTCATTTTCCAGACACAGTAGTGAATACTTATAGACCAGTCTGCCCTCTAACTGAAACAGTAATCCTGCAATAGTCACCTGCTCCAAGACTACTATTACATGGATAGAAGTCCTTGACCAAGAAGACTCCACTCTCGCTGAACAGTTCACTATTTTGCAGCCTTGTGAGAGTGCTGATGAAGGCCAAAGTCTTCTGAAACCTCAGTAACATTCTGCTGTTTGGTGGAAAACCCCACACCACCCCAAGTCCACAATAAACCACATCATAAGGCTTTTAGGAAATTTAGTAAAGAAAAGGAAAGAAAATAATCGAAGGAGAGAAATACATCATAAAGCTGGTCACAAGCAAAAACAATCTCAAAATCTGAATTATTTTAATATATTTGTTTCAACACTCCAGTTTGGCTGATCTCAGTCTAGAATTGTGCTCCTTCACAAGTAACCTCTTGCCTGATATTTTCAAGGAATTATTTGAGCAATTTGAAAATTGTGATAACATTGAACAAAAAGTAGCATTACCTTTGATGAACACTAATTGACTTGTGAGCTTCAGTCCCACTCTCAAAAGTGAAGCGAAATGTCAAAGACAGAAGCAATGTGTCAGCAGCATCTGGCACAAGGAGCTGAGCCATGGCAATGCAGATCCCTAAAGAAGGGGCAGCTCACCTCACCTCTCTGCCACAGCCAGAACAGTGGAAGGAGCATTCGCAAACCGTACATCTGGAAGCATCACTTCATGAAATGGTGGGAATGGGCTCAGTCTTCAGAGGACAAGGATAAGAATGTCTTTGCCTCCTTCACCAAGACAACTCTTCAAGAAATGAGTCACTGTCAGTGGTGAATACAGTACACATCACAAAATAAAATGAAGTAAATTCTTCCTATATTGAATGCAGACAATATCACATAATAAAAACTGGGGAAAAAAAAATGCAATTGAATTAAGCAACACCAGACTCTCATAAATTTATCTTACTTGTCTCTGAAGAAATTAAGTACTGCAGCATGCTCCGTCAATGACCCTACACATTTTTGCTAATATTTTTCCATAATTGATGTCACAGACCTATCTCAGACTAATGACATTATGTTTGCAAGTTTCTAGTGCTCTCATCAAGGAACTTGGAAAATAATTTCCTGAAGACTTCATCTGTTTCTGTCTTCATTTCCATGAACTCACATGGCTATGAATTATTTTCATTCTAGTATTTTCTTTCCTTAAGACACTAGAAATTTTCCTTTATGATCTAGTCTACATCATGAAGACCATGCCCCTGAATCATTTAAGAACATAAACTAACTTGTTCTCAATTTCAAACAGGTGCAAACATTTATAGTTTTCAGTCATCCATGTGTTTTGTGAGCCAGGGTCCAACTCTTTTCCCTTGGGCTATATGAAAGAGCTGGTGTAGAAGCACCGAAAGAAATGGAAGCGCCAAAGAATGGATGGAAGCCTGCTTGCCGCCTGGGCATACAGGTTGGATTGGCATGACACAGACTTACAAGTGGTCTCTCCCCTACTGAGTGTAAGCAGGTCCTAGCTTCCTCAGATATCCCAAATTATTCCACATATTCCTGGTTCCTACAGAGACCCTATCCCCTCTCCTGCAAACTATCCCGGTTAGGCAGAAACCTGCACCACTGCTGGACTCAGTGTGGCTGCGAAAGGAGCCTGCCAACGTGGAAAGGTTTGTAAAACTGGAGAATTAATTTCCTTCCCGTTCTCTTGCTTTTGTTATTTTGTTGTCTCCCCTGCCTACAACCAGAATTTGGCAGTCCAATAAGAATGGAAAGGGAGAGGCAGGGAACAGTCAATCAAAAAGCCCTTTAATTTAATCTGTGTTACCAATGTGCTCCGTCCCAGTCTTAGCACATCTCTGCCCCTGCTTCCCTGTCTGTAAAATGGAGCTATGATTAATCCTGTGCATCTGTTACCAGGTAGTACAGAGCTCTGAAAATGATCAATACAACATTAAGTGTTGATAATTGGTTTAATTAGGAAATGTAATCCTTGCCCCGAGCAGCTTGCCATCTCCTATCTCTTCTTGAAATCTGTTATTTTATTAGACTTTTTTTAGTTCCCTGATCTCCCCTTTAAGTATATCTCTTTCCGATTATATTTTTCTTTTACTGTAAATACAGCAGCAGAATCCTTTGTTAGTTGAAATACCCTTTACAATTCGACATTCAACAATGCTAATTATGTTCTTGACTTGCTTATGCTTATTTTTAGAGATTTCCCAATCCACCCCTCACTACACTTTGTATATATTTTTAAAGAAGCCTTCTGTTTATAATTATTTTTACATTGCCACTTAAACAAACTTGCATCTGTTGCCTTTTTTCCCTCTAGACTGAACTGAGATGGATTTTAATTGCATTACCAACTGTTTCTAAAACACTTCCTAGAGTCTCCACTAGATTCCCTCTGCATAATAAAATCTTGACCAATAAAATACTAACCAAAACATGTTACAGCATTTCATATTTTCTCAATGTCAGCTTTCCTGCAGTCCAGAATGTTCATTTTGCTTCTACCAGCCCCCAAGAATATTTTGAACTAATGATATTGTAATGTCCTGGGTGTTTCTTTGCTTCAGTCCTATTAATCATACTTGGTATATTTTCTAGGACTAGGTCCAAAATAGCCTCTAACCATCTGAATGCTTCAATAAGCCATGGAAGAAAGCAATCCTGAAATACCTCTCAAAATGTGTTCCTCCTCTTCATTTTTGTATTGAGTGGCATCCAAATCAACATCTGAGTAATTAAAACTCTGCCAGGATCAAATATCCTGCCTTGTTATAGGATTCTCCAATGTATAAAAACATTTGCTGATTCTGTGTTATTTTATTTTAACTACCCTTGAGATGTAAACTCTCTCTGTAGCATCCTAGATTCAGCTTACCATTTTATGGCTCTAATTTCTATACAGATTTCTATGTCAGCCATAATATTTCTTTTCACAAATCAACGTTCTGCCTAAGCAGTTCTCTTACCCACTGCTTTAATTTAATTAACCCTTTGGCAGATTCAGTATTCTTCATAGTATACAATATTTCTTGAAAAAGTATTAAAAGTATCTTTTTAATAAAATTTTCTATATATAAAAAGTATAGAAAATATAAAAACATAATATAAATGCACAGAAAAATACCAGCAAGATGCATATACATAACAGAAGAGAATTCAAAACAACTGCTTTAGAAACTAATTTAATAGCCATGTTAAATTCTGCCTAACTTCCTTAGCTGAGTTACAGGGTTTTGTAGTCACAGGCTCATGATTTGCCCTTGCTGTCAGTACAAATGCTGTTGGTAGAAATGGATATCTGTTTACCCTTTCAAGTGGAAAATGGGTCTTGATAGATCAGACAAACAGAGCAACAGAGATCAGAAAACAGGTTGATTAGATTTTTGATCTCAGAATCATTGAAAAATGAGGGTGCAGCTCTCAGGGTAGTAGCAATGCACCAGTGAGGGAGTTGGGGTACAGAGAGAGGGATTATCAGTGATAATAAAAATATCCCATTCACTGCAGTAAGGCAGTGACTGAGAGTCATCACAGGCAGTGAAAGGTTGTAAAGGGAGCTGAAATCACAGGGAAGTTACCTGAACAGGTAAGATGAAAAGCCTGCACAAAATCAAGGCTCTTTGTGCAGGATTCAACACAGAACGAGACAAAAATTTTCAGAGGTTGATAGAAATGGTTGGAATTATGTACCCTGTGATCCCTGAATGTATCCATGATTCTTCCTTAAATAAATAGGTTTTTTCTTTTTTTTTTTTCACTTCACCTACCATCACAAATAATAGAAAATCATTTTATACTCCCTTTTATTTTTGTGAATACAATTATATATATGAATTTTTAAAATATTTCCAGTTGCATATTTCCCATATGATATTCATTTCAGGAATCAAAACAAACTGCAGCAGGTTCATCCTCCTAATTTCTCTTGACTCACTAATCAACCTTCTCATTATCTTCACTAAGATTTGGCCTGTGCTGAATAATCATTTTCCAATTAGCCTTACGCCTCTTACTTAAACGGTTATGCATAAGCAAATCAGTTCTCCTATTCTAGCAGAAGATCCATAGTGTCCATTTTGGTTTATGCCATAATCCCCTCCTTTTCATCCTCTGTTGTATGCATCCCCTTCTTCTGAATTACCTACAAATGGCTACAAAACCTTTAGCCACTTGGACAGTGAAGTTCTTACCATTTCTCTCAGAATCTAGTGATGGAGATGAATTTGGAAACAAAGCTTCAGATGAGTTCTGAATTTCTGCGAACTATCAGATCATCCCCAGTAGGATCCAGGTGTCCCAAACTGATGGCACCACCTTAGCTTTTAAAGCTTTAAAATTCCTGTGTGTTCTACAGGAAGAGAACAGCTTAGAAATACACTTGGGGAATTTCGGTATTGAGAACCATCTGTAATGGCTTAAATTGGAGTACAGGAAATCTAGGGAGAGATTTAACATTGCAGCCTTTGAGGAACCAGCTCTTGGCCAAATCATATTCTCCTGAGCCCCCTGTCCAGCTACACAGGGCACAACTGAGGCTCATAGCTGCTCTTAATTATGTGGATGCCAGACCAGCGCCTGTACAAACAGAGCAGACCTAGAAACGTGTCTGCTTGGTAATTTGAACCCAAACTTTTTTGCAGTGACCCAACAAAACAAAGTTGGTGTCTTAACATTAAACTGAACTCTTCTCTTGATGTCATGCAAGTGCACAGCCATGCCTGAAGAGGAGCACCAGAGGCTGGCTGGGTAGGCAGCCTTTTTTTCCTGTTCCAGAGCTTGATCATCCATGCTCTACCACTGCTCCACCACCACACCTTTTCACTTCATTTTTGGTTTTAAAAACCAGAATGCTGGTAGGAGTCTCAAATATACTGAAAAGAAAGACTGATAAATATCTCAGATACATCTTCCATGGAGCTTAGTTGAATTCTTCCAGGAAGAAGGAGAAGAAAAAGTAGAGGAAGAAGGAGGAGGGGAAGGAAAAAAGCAGACTAAAAGTTGCTACCCTACTTAAATCAAATAAATCTGCCAGGTGGTGAGAAAAATACTATGTGGTGAAGGAGAGCCGTGAAGACTCGTTCCCTTTAACACTGGCCTTTGATCACATGATGATCATGGCATGGATGTGACCATGGAGATCTGTCTGCAGATGGCCTGCAAATGGCATTAATTGTCCACAGTGTTCTTTTACCTATGCTGGCAAACTATCCACATGAAGTAGATGAACGTTTATAGTACCAAAGTGCTACTGTTCTCGAAATTCTCAGTTTCTTAGTGACTTCAATTCAATATAAACATTGGTGTTAATGATATAGGAAAGGACTTTTTTCTCTGCTTTTATATTCATTGAAATAGTTGTATATTTATTTTTATGTTAATGTTCAGACTGTATTACATTTTGGAGTAAATGTATATTAAAGATTTAAGTACATACAAGATCTTTCTTCTTAAAAAAAAATGTTTATTTCTTGTAATTTTCCAGAGGCTTTATGAACTTTAGTTTAATCAGTGTTTCTCCTTTCTTCTTCTCCCATGGATTTTTTTTTCCAAGTAATAGAAGTGAAAAATTGAGAAGGTGAGATGAAAAAGAAAAGGGAAGGAAATGAAAAAGAAGAAGAATCACCTCTGATTAAAGATGCATTTGCTTTTTCTAAATAAGTTCTTTCCCTCTCCTTGGAATATTTAAAATTGAATAGAGCTTTTACCTTGATTTTTTATAATCTAACGGGGGGGGGGGGGGGGGGGATCCTTTTTTTTC
>VXAA01005384.1:879784-892252 GCA_013399115.1 Anseranas semipalmata | reverse complement strand
AAAAAAAAAAAAAAAAAAGGAAAAAAGGTTGCTCCAGCTTAACAACCCCTCTGTGTAAAAAGCAGCATAAAGAGGTCATGTCAGAGCTGAAAATTGGGCCAAAGAGAGTATATTTTCCTCTGGATGCACAGTTATAATTGCTATTATGTTTAGGGAATTGGGCTTGATCACTGAATGGAAAACACTTTGCAATTAAGAGGGCTGAAAGCATAACTAGATTTGAATAATTGATGTTAATTTCCATCTGCAGACAAGACTACCACAATGCTGAATCCAAATGCTATGCACTCTCCTGGTCCATTCCCTCATTTCTTGTTGCCATAAATTGCAAGGTAATGCTAACTGGAAGGCCTTGTACAGATTTCTACATGGATCACAACCCATTATACTTCTGAAATCAGGAAGAATCCACCCTTGCATCACTCATGCTCATGAAGCAAATTCTTCCCTTCTTTGGCTATACAATTAACTTGAATGAAACTGAATGTAATGCCCTGAAAACAATACTAAATTAAATGGTAATGCAGTAATCCATCAATTACAATAGGGCAACTAATGGTTTGAAATAGCTTCGTAGCAGAGTTTCTAGTTGGATTAATAATATAATTAATGTTATGTACTCACCATTAAAGTAGGAAATAAAATATTGTTTTAGTTAATCTCTCTTTGTCATTGATGGGGAAGTGCAATGTAACCAAAACGAATATTCATTGTAATGTAGTGCCTAAGTAAGCTAGTATCCATCAAAAACAAACAAACAAAAACAACACAGAAGACCAAAAAAAAAAAAAAAAAACCACCACCAAAAGTTGCCAACTATTAAAACACAATTGCTACTAGAATTTCTATAAGAATCAGCAATGGTAAACACATTTTTAATAACCTTATTTGTCCCAAATGCACAATCTAAGTTTGGACAGGGCTAGAAAAGGAGAGGGAGATTTGAGTAATACTGTGGTTCAGTTCTTTTGAAGACACTACCAGGAGAAAAAAAAAAAAAAGATAGATGTAAATTATCTGGCCAGCTGTAGTAAGAAGGAACAGAACAGAATCTATATTTGCAAAAATGAACGGAAACTCACTCCTCTGCTTTTTGATGTTACACATGTGGGTGATCAGTTACTTCAGGTTTTCACACCTTCTACAGACATCAAAGTTCAAGAACCGCAGGAACTGGAAGCCACATGCACGTGTTGAGCGTTCTTCGTGTGACATGCATGTGAAGCAGGTGTTACACTTTCTAGCCTCCTCCAGTAGACTTTGCATCTGAATCATGTTCATCATCCTCTTGGTTTATTTGATTTGCAAAAGCAATCTCTTTAGTGGTGAAATGGCCACCAACTCCACGTTACAGAGCAAAGCATCCCATATTGACTCAGCAGATCCCAAAGACACGGTGGCTTTTCCACCCCTGCCATCAGCTGAGAATGGGGCGGGAGCAGGAAGAAGTACAAGAAGGAAGAGAGAGGACGAGCTCCCTCTCCCACATGCACTCCACAGCAGGAACCTGCCCTTCAGCAGAAGGGAAGCTGTTTTTCCTTACCCCAGGGCTCTGCTGCATTTTGCACTGCCCTTCAAAGTTGCTGCCTGAGGGCCGAAGAGGAGGGCGCAGAGCTGCCCGCTAAGCACTGCAGGAGCCCAGCCCGAGCCCTACTGCTGACACTGTCCTGCTCAAGCAATTTACAGATTGCAGAAGTCCTGACATTCAAAGGAAAAGCCATGTTGCAGCATGTGATGTGCGCAGGCACGCTGTGACTTCAAGGCTCTGCAGACCACTCCTTTGCACACCCTTAGAGCAGACAGCCCAGCACATAAGACTGTATTGCAACAGCCATGTAAGGCTTCCTACTGACCTGAACTGCAGCTAAAGAAAAGAATCCAGGGCTCTGATTTCATGATTTATGTTGAAAAATTATCCAAAGAAACTGGTTAGTATGGGATGTGAGCTAAGGACTCAAAGATTTTATTTAAATCTGTATCTATAGATAGGATCTATAAATAGAGGCAGGAACACACAGAAACAATTCATCATGGTGTGTTTACAGGGGCTTTGGAGCGGATATAAAAAATCTCCATTGCAAAAGGAGTTGCTCAGAGGCTCCACAGTGGTTCACCAATGAACTGAAAAGCAAAGATAACTGTGCTAGCTCCTCCTCACTTCACCTTCCCCTCTCTCAGGTTTTGTCCTGCCCAGTAGCTGAACAGATGCAGTTGTTTCTGAGCTGGGGAAAAGCGGGGAAATGGCTGTTCTACTTTCCTTCCTAATGCTTTCCCCTGACCCCAGCCAAAGACCCCGTGGGCGAGGTATATTCAAACAGACTGTTAGCACATAGCACAGGGGTCACTTACAGAGTAAAAAGCTATCCTGTATTATTTACAAGAAGTATTATATAACATTTTGGCCATAGAGACAGAAAGAAGCATTCTGAGATCATTAAAGCTCTAAAGTGCATGCAAAGCAGAAGGGTGTCTTTTAAAGAGGTTATCAAAGGATCCCACATGCGTATCAAGCCAGCTCTGACAGAAGCAGAAAGAAATATGCCTGCTAACATTAATGGAAACTGCAGAGTAAGTAGAAAGGCATTCAATTTGACTGTCTCTGAAATCTGGAGTACACATAGTTCAGTAATGCTGAGATTTTAGTTTGTGATTTAGGGGAATCTGTACATTTCAGTTAAGAAGCATAGCCCATTAGACATCATGTCTAATAATTTACAAGCTTTTAACATATTCACACAGATTGATTTTTGTTATTTGCTGTTTAGGGTGGGAAGGCTGGTAAGGAAAAT
This sequence comes from Anseranas semipalmata, assembly GCA_013399115.1. Classification (NCBI taxonomy): domain Eukaryota; kingdom Metazoa; phylum Chordata; class Aves; order Anseriformes; family Anseranatidae; genus Anseranas; species Anseranas semipalmata. The sequence goes on along the minus strand of VXAA01005384.1, from coordinate 889,463 downwards.
CAGCTTTTCTTACTGTATGCCATTTATTCTAGTAAGGGAAATGGAAGAAAACAACACAGGATGCTAGGAAACCCAAGGGGGTGAGTTGGGATAAAGGTTAAAATACCTATATGGGACAGAGTCTTCACTGACCTTGTGCATTTTGTGCTTCAAATTTAAATGCTGCCTTTCAAACCAACAATATTTTATATTTGCTTGGTGCATCTGGAAGAACAAGAAAAATATAGAAAGTGTAAAAAATCAAGCTTCTGTGAGATAGCTTAAATAAGCTAAACTTAAGAGCATATCCTACCCAATTAAAGTTTTATTTTGTTTTAAAGTCAAGCCCAAATATTTTCAAATATAGGAGATGATTCTTCATGGGTATGCCCCTGTGTCTCCCAGGAAGAGGAAAACCTGCATGAAAAGTTTGGGTTTTAGAGACAGGAGCACAGGAAAGGGGGTGGAGCACAGGTGAGAAGTAGAGGGGAAAAAGAGAGCAAGGAGAGAAAAAAAGTCATTTTGAAGTAATTTGGGCTTGAGGATGAGGAAATAGTTTAGGGTATTTTTATTGTTGTGGTTTGGTAACTGTCTGCAACTAGGTGTCTTAACATCTGCAATGGATTTGAATAATTAAGTGAGTGAAAAACTAGCAAAAAAAAAAAAAAAAAAAAAACCTCAGTGGAAATGCTTTAAAGCCCCTTAGCAGAAAAATACTAGTTCAAAAGGAAATGTGTGCAAGTGTAGAGCAGCGTTCCTCTCAGAAAACACAGCTTCCCTGCACTGCGTGGGGTATCTGGATGGGGGATGAGGGATGTGAAGCTGGGAACAATCTTGCATGATCACCTTTTCCTATAATTTATTGACTGCTGTCATTGTGTGTGGTACTGCGCAAACACTGCCCTAGGGTGTTTATCCTCTAAATCAGAGGCAGATAATAGAAATCAGACACAAGGTACCAGGGGAGAGTCCAAACCAGATGGAGATAATCCATTTTACATCAGATGTGGAAGTGGCTTTCTCTTGGTCTGATTACTTCTTGTTAGAAGAGTGCTTTGCTGAAGAATTTAATTGAAAAGTGGTCATTGGTTCTACCAAGACAAAGAGCTCCCTTGCAGGAGGTGCAGAGTAAGTGCCACAGCTGTAAATTAAGAGCAGGGAGCACCTTTAAGCACAGCCTGCGACTAAAGACAGTTTAGCCGAAGTTCTGGGTGCAGCATAGCCACATCATGCATTGCCACCCCTGAGTGATTACTACGTTACCACGTGGCTGTTCGGTGTCTGCAGAACAGACAGCGTGCCAACCGGACCTGCCGCTTTGTTCGGAGACAGCTTTTATATCTGTGTCTGGTCTTACCATGTACAGGCTACATTTTACCCAAGAAGAAAGAAGAAAACTGAGTTTTCTCAGTTTTACTCATGTAGCCTTTTACCTACTTCAGCTATTTAGACTGCAAGATCGTCATGGGTCCGACCATGTTTATATATAGGCTAAGGATGTCACAGTCTGACATGAGCTGAATAAGTCCAGACCATAAATTTTGGCAAACTTGTTGACACACCTTTAAAGTCATCGTAATAAATATCCCCAAAACAGAGACACCAGAATCCTGAGGTCTGACAGCCACTGAAAGTCTTCGCCAAGACAGTTGCGCATGGGTGATGTGTAAAGGACGGAAAGCCCCAGTGACTCACATGAGAGTGTTGTGTTCTCTCAGCCCTCATCTCAAGAGAAATGTGCAAAATATTTCCAGACACAAGTCTGGGAACTAAAGTTTGTAAATCTAAAAAACACTAAAAATTTCTCTGCCCATGGTTAATAGTTTTAAAACTTCCTCAGCCTCATGCTTACCTCTGCTCCTATTAATCCCTCCAAATTCTGGAGGCTATGAATTATCATTCTCGTTCCCTCCAACTTATCATCTCTTCTCAGCAGTAACATCCCCTCTAGTAACATCCCACAGACCTAATGCTTTTTGTCTCATGGTCTGAGATTCAGCTAATGGAACTCAGCTCATATTTAGCTTTGAAGTTTGTCATTTCTATTTCAAACCTGACAGGTGTGCAAAAATGGTTATTTCCTCTGTTAACTATACTAGAAGTTTTAGTAAAATGTGTCTCTGCCTAAAAACTTATTGGACAGAAAAGTAAGCAACTGAAGAAACTCTAAAAGGAAACTTTAAATCTATGAGCATTTTCCATATATGCCTTCATGAAAAGCAAAACAAACACTGTTTCAAATATTTCCACTTACCACTATGTAAATATTTCCAGTTGCTGAGCTAAGACAACACTTTAGGCTATATTTAGCACATGAAAGAATCTCAGCTCCAGTACCATAAGATCTCATTCTCTCTGATCAGCTCAGCTTTTTTTTTTTTTTTTTTTTTTTTTTTCCTGCCAATCTTTTGACTATCTTTTCTGGTATACAGTGGTCACCCTTCTTACTGAGGTGCATAGTGCCCCTTAGGATTTACATTTAGCCATTATGCGCTGAAGGGCAATTCACCAAAGCAAAATGTTTTTATTTGCTTCAATAATTATTGCAAACTGGATTCTTTGAATCTTTGTTCACATTTTGTCTATTTTGCTCTGCAATTAGTTTCACTGGGATGAATGGGACACTTGAAATCTAATGTATGTCTCAGTGTGGCTAAGTATACTGGAATTGGGCCATAACAATGGATAAAATAAACATATTCTTTTGTTGCCATCCATCCTGTTCTTAAAAGCCCTATATAAAATAGCCATCAGACAAAGAAGATGATGAGAAAACACAAAATGAGGCCATGAATAACAACATAATTTAGATAAAGAATTCCAACCTAAAATGGCCTTCACAATTAATAGACCATTCAAAGAAAAAGAATACCCTCAATAAAAACAAGTATTTGTGTGAAATCCTCCATTTATACTATTAATTTAGGCAGAGATTTTCCTCCTGAGCTGCTATTTTGCATGTATTTATGTGCTACAGTCCACATCCAGGTGGAAACAAGCTACTATTGTAGATACTGATATACAAAATGAGTAAGAAATATCACTGCAGTTACAGGACACCAAAACTCAGCTGTTACAACCACATGATGCAATTTGATTAGTTATGTGACAATATCTAGATTATCACAACATTTGGAAATTACTTACTGATTTATTTTGGAAGTCACTGGTAGCAGCAGTGAGTTTATGTTCTAGATGAAGAAAGCAGTCAGGTATCTGTAAACTGTAATATTAGAACTCATATTTACATATAGAAGTCATTTTAATGCTTTTTTTCTTTCCTTTTAATACAAAGTAATTACAAAGTCTATAAAATGATACCATCATGCTATGGAAGATTGGGTGATTCACACTGTTGCAGGGCAGCAAAGAGTTGCTGTCTGTGGTGCCACTTCCTTGAAAAAATTGTGTGCAGTAATATGAGAATCTCTCATCAACTCCTCTCAATTATATAGTGATTGACATTGCCTACTCTAAGACTTCTGAATGACTGGCTACAAAAATATATTTTCTAATGATTTGTTATGTTTTATACCCCTAGTGTCTTACTCTTTAACTTCCTGAAAACTTTTCAACATATAAAAGTCTGTACAGCCTCTCTGCTAACAGGATTTTGTTAAAATTGCACTGGCTCTTACCTCAGGTATGAGTGGTATTATTTCTGGTAACCGTTATGACTTCCCTGAAGTACTTGAATTTCTTTAAAGTCTTCTAGTTAATGCAGGCAAAATACACTAAATACAGAAATCTTTTTTTTTTTTTTTTTTTTTAATTGAGACTTGGTCAATATAAAGCAAAATGAGATTTATTTATTTATTTTTATCCCACCATTTTGTGCTCTGTTTAAAAGCATATGAATGTGTGAATACCTGAAAAGCCATTTAGCAACTGGGAAAAAATAAAGGGGAATAAGAAACCATACCAAATCTCGGAACAAAACTGGAGTTTTGTCCTAAGTAATCAAAAACAGGGGAAGGCCCAACTTCATAAAGAAGTCATTCAGACTGAATTCAGAATAGGTGACAGAAAATGCTCAGAAACCAAACAAGTGATTATACAACTTGCTACAAGAAGAGACACCTGGTAAAGAAATCTCTTATGCTGTGGAAAGATGGAGTGTGCAAAAGATGGCACATGCTGCTGCAAATGCAACTTGCGAAAGCAATGTCCCACCCTTAGTGAGAAGAAAGAGCTGCATAAGTTTTTCAACAGAGCAAGAATTTAAGTGTACCTAGGACAGAGTTCATGACCATTAAGGCAGAGTGTGCATGACTTTTGTGACATTAAAAATGAGTAATGATAAAACTCAGAACAATCTCAAAGTAGAAAACATACTTCTGTGGGTTAAGAACATGGCAGTCCTTGGTCCACTAGAATTTGCAAGGTGGAACAAAAGCCATTGGAGGTGTCATCAAAAAGGCATAGAGAACATCTCAATGATTAAAAGGATGTGAAGAACTGCAAATGCTAAAGTCAACAAGCAAGTTCTCCTCATTCTTGAAGCTCCAAGAAACAGAAAGCAAAGAAAATGATCAAAAGACTTGATATCCTCCATGGTGACTACAAAAATCAATCAATCAATCAATATGCACCTTGTTCACTATTTACGATCACAAATAGCCAAGGGAATATAAATGAAATCAAATTTTCTCCTGACTCCTTGAGTGTCAGGAATGTCCAAGCTACTGCAAAGGATGAGACCACGCAGAACGTAATGGCTTCTCCTGAAAATAGTAGGTCGGATGATTGTAAGGCATTGGAAGTAAAGAGATCTAAAAGCAAATCTGAGGTCCATTAAGGACTGAAACAAAGCAAAACCAAAAAAGGAGACTATGGGGTTCTATATTCATCTCAAATAAACAAAAGATATTTTACAACAAAACCTGAAGCACATAACAGAGCTCTTTTGTCAGCAAAAATTAGCAGATAGTCTGATATTTTTACATTGGTTGTAAGAAACTATGTCCTTGTCCTAGACTACTTAAACTTGCTTCCTTCAGATAGACTTGCTAGATAATACTGCAGTTCAACAGTTATTTTTGCTCCCCACTATCCCTGAAATAGTGGGTATGACTGTGCAATTTTCAGCAAATTACATGTTTTGACATAATCTGCTGAAAATCTAAATAGAAAACACAGAAAAACACTTTAAAGCCAGACCTTTATCCATATTTAGCAGTGCCAGATTACAGTTTGGAACCAGTGAAATATAGGTTACAAGCTGATAACATCTGGTTTGACAGAAATGAGAAAATGAGAAAGTTTGGACTCATGTGAAAGACAGATGTACAACAGGGCAGACAGTGCTAAACAAAACTCTTGCTGTGATTTGGAGCTGAGGAAACCTCCACTAATTCCTGAAAAAGACACTGAATAATCCTAAGGTCATGCACCTGGAAATCAGTGCCAGAGGCCCACAGATTGCTGTCCCACAGGCACACGTGGAAAAAGCAAATATCACTTCCCACGATGGCAGATAGTGAGGAAGACCTTCTGCCATCCTGTCAGACACAACAGACCGAGACTGTCTTGCCCCAGGTCTTGGAGAGACTGGAAAAATAGCGCTACATGCATGTCTGTGAAGCAACACATGGCACTTCAGAGGTTACAGGAACATTTTTGGTTTATAGGAGGGAAGGTGTCTGTGAAATCTCACCATCCTTTGTGATGTTACTAGTCAATATCACTATGTTTGGCTGCAGAAGACAGGAGTGGGAAACTGTACCTTCAGAAACGCGTTGCAGGAGAGCTGAACTGCTGCAGCTGGTGTGCTGTTTGGAGCATTACATTGCACAGCAGTGAGCAGCCAGACTCTGCGTGGCACAGAAACCCTCTGACCCTCTGATTTGGAGGGACTATTGGCCAGATGTACCATCAGTGAATGGGGGGCAGCCCCAGGGACAGCTTAGGTCATCAAAATCCTGATGCTCCCATGAGGGGAATGGCCCATCCTCGTCTTGCTCTTCCCCTTCACCAGAGACCCAGCTTGTTTTTCCACGGGGTTTGCTGCCACCCCTTAAGAAAGATATGCTGAGGGTCCAAGGAAACCAAGGGGTTGATACCCTAGAAAAGACAAGGAGCAGGAGCCCCTGCCAAGATTACCAGGGGAATAGAAAAGGTGAGAATGGGGCCCCTACCCCCTTTCAGTAGCAACAAGCTATTAATTTGCCTCAGCCGTGTCTGGTGGAACAACAGCCCACAATCAATCTCTGCTCAGCATTAACTGCGGCAGCAGAGCATTTCTGATAGACTAAATGCACACAATGAATGGTGAGGAGAGAGAGCAAGCAGTTTTGCTGTGCTGTTCCCCAATCTTCCAGTTCTGGAAACTGAGGAAAAAGAAAAACAAAGTAATGCTCTACCCTACTTTTGGAAAATGATTTCACATTCCTCTGACCAATGCAAATCTGTAAAATACTGACATTTTTCCCCGGAACAGAAGCTGCAAACACTAATTACTATCCAGTTACTAAGTATGCTTATGGCTGAATCATACACATTCAGCAGAGGAATCGCTGCATCTGTTCTGTGGGAGGCAGACTTTGTACTGTAACGGGAAAGAAGCAAGTGTCAAGTGATGCGGTATTCTTGTTACAGCTTCAGAACAGATGTCATTTTGTCATAGCTGCTGACATAATTTTGAAGATAAGAAGATTTGGAGGTTTAGTCCATAATGTTTTAAAGCTAAACACAGACTGGATTAAAGCTTTAAATTTAAACATAAGCTAGATATGGCCTTACAACACAGGGTTATATCAAACATATTTTAAAAAACATTTACAGTAAAAAACATGCCACTTTTAATTTATTGTAACTGTGGTACTAACGCTACTTCAGTTATTATTTTACTGTCTCATATATTATTAACCACTATTCTCACAGAATGATGGAGCCAGAAATCCTGACTCAAGATTGCTGTTCTGGAAAAAAAAAAAAAAAAACTAACAAGGCTTGGTTTCCTTGGATTAAGTTTTATGAACTTCCACATCTAGGGTGATGTAAACTCTAATGCAAGCTTTTCTCTGTGAGTGGTTCCGCTTAAACGAACATCTCCGGTGTGGATTCTCTGGTGTCTGGTAGTGCATGAGCTAATGCTGTATTATTTGTTTTAATCAAGGATATTACAGAGTTCCTCTTCTACCCCCAGCCATTTGTTTTCAAGGAGCTCTGTGGTATCCACAACTTTCAAAATGATGCATCCCATTCAATTTTGACTGGATTAGCCAAACACTTTTGAATCTACTTGGTGTGAGTAAAGACACACTGGCCCATCTCTGAAGATACAATGATCACTTAACCCTTGTTTGAATAAACTACTTTTAGTGGTTTTATATTTAACAAGAGAAGTACTACTTTGTGATTGAAGATGCAGGAGGAATTTCTTCAGAAATCTTCATGTAAATCTGAAGCTAACCAGCTTGGTTATGGGTGTGGAGTCAAGTACACATTCAGATAAACTAAAGGAAGGCTTGCCCATAGAGCTCTCTGGTCAACTACAACTAACATACTGCTGCTTGAACTAGTTAGCCCCTTTTAAAGGCTAGATATACTTTGATATCCATGTAAACTGAAGTCACATTGTTGACCACAATGCAGACTGTACACATAAGGCTATATCCCATTGTAGCCTCAATGTATAACAGTATAAATATAAGATAAATCATTTGAATAAAAGCAAATAGTACTTACTTCAGAGAAATGAGCCAAACCAGACACAAAACCTTAGCCTCTTGTTTTGAAGGAATGCTATTCTACTATTCTGGGTCCACAGAAAAGCAAGTACGAATTGCAATTGCAGCTGGCTTTTAAATATTGTGTAAGAATTTTACCGATTAAATAACCTTATTAAAGGGCTAATAACCTTATTAAAGGGCTTTCATTCTGTCTAGCCATCTAAACTCTACACCAAAGCAGTACTTACTTTCTATTAAGGTTTTTCATGCCCATTCATACTATAGCAGACGTCAAATGCATCTAATCTTATCATAGCCCAGTGGTTTGAAACCAAGTCTTCTCCTTGCAGGGATAAAACAAGAACTCCTAATGCTTTTGATAGTGATTGAGCCCAATTTTATGTGAGTTTTCCAACCTTTTACTAATACCTACTCAGATCTCTTCTTCTAGCCTAGAATCACTGTTGAAAAAAATACTGCAAATGCTCATCAGTCTCTATCACTTTTGATTCATTTAACAAGACTTTCAAATGAAGACCTCATGCTGATGGCCTAAGCTAGTAAAACAAGTTTTATAAAACCTACAATGAATAGAATAATCAGTCAGAGGGCTCAGCCTGTCTGTTGTTAGACATTTTAGTAACTTGTCCACAATCCCTGACCAAACAGCTGTACATTGCTCATAGTTATTTCTACAGTGGAAGACTTATCCTTCCTGCTGTTTTGTATCTGCACACAAAGAATTCCATTGCTACTGCTGTTCAAAGGGCTTAGCAATTAATACAAAACTACTGGTCTTTTGCTCAGAAACAAAAAATACAAACAAATACCAAACTAACAGAGTCAGGGCTAGCATTATGTGGGCAAAATAACTGGCAGCCCACAAAGAAGTATTTGTGCCTTCCACTAACACTGCAGCATATACAGCATTTTTCTGTCTTTTATGTTAGCAACACATATACAAATTTTCTAAAATACTGGTTAAAAGTCTAAGTTGAGGAAGGAGAAGCAGAGCAAGACTGAGGACAACTAAGTATACCGTCAAATAGCTCTTTGAGGAAAGAGTTCCAATCTTTCCATATAGGAATGGTTTTGCATTTCAAAACTGAAAGCAGTCACCTCTAAGTTACAATATGGGACATTCTCTTCAGCCTCTGTCTTGCTTCCCGATCTACTCTTCAATGGGTATGCAAATAACCTCTGCAGGTACACCTGAGTCTCTCTGTGTTTTTCACATAACTTTTAAAATGATCTGGAATGGATTCCTGTACCATCTGGACTCAAGTAGCCCTAAACCTTCTCCGTTCAAATTGTTCTATCTTGTGACTTCATTGATTTGTAGGGATTTAACACCACACCATGTTTTCAGAGATAAAACTTACCTCACTGAATATAATAGTTCCCTTTTCATATTCATGTGAAAGGACCTCTCACTGGAACCCAAAAGAATAAAATACTATATGGTCATATACATACAGAAGATGTAGATTCGAGGCCTGATATGAAGTCACCTTCAGTAAGTTCTGTTTCACCTAATGGTAAACGACTAGCCACAGTTAGTCCATCAGAAATCCATACATGTCACTTTTCTCTTGAGGCTCATTGAAATTTCCAAGGCATGGGAGGCTTGGGGTGTCGTGTCGTGTCCCCCCCCCCCGACTACTTTACCTTTTACTTCAAGAACATCCTAGACATGGTCCTATTCCAGGATATTACTTTCACTTTTGACTTCCCTAAGAAATACCTAAAATTTACTTTTACTTACTTTTGACTTCCTTAGAAAAAACAGCTCTTGCTCCAATTGTTGTAGTTGTCAATGTCTTTTCTATCTTTATTTTTTTTTTCCTACTAAAATATTAAGGATAGACTTTTCTAAGGTTTGAAAGGCATTAGCTCCCTTTTGGGGGGCTTCTAGGGACTGGCGTGCAGAAGACAATACACCATTCCTGTGAAATGCAAGGTGAATCACAGAATGTTAGGGATTGGAAGGGACCTTGAAAGATCATCTAGTCCAATCCCCCTGCCAG
>VXAA01005384.1:764742-879235 GCA_013399115.1 Anseranas semipalmata | reverse complement strand
CCCAACTCTCCAGCCTGTCTAGGTCTCGCTGGATAGCAGCACAGCCTTCTGGCGTGTCAGCCACTCCTCCCAGTTTTGTGTCATCAGCGAACTTGCTGAGGGTGCACTCTATTCCCTCATCCAAGTTGTTGATGAATATATTGAACAGTACTGGTCCCAGCACTGACCCTTGAGGGACTCCACTAGATACAGGCCTCCACTTAGACTCCGTCCCATTGATGACAACTCTCTGGCTTCTTCCCTTCAGCCAGTTCACAGTCCACCTCACTACCCGATCATCGAGACCACACTTCCTCGGTTTCGCCGCAAGGATGCTGTGGGAGACAGTGTCAAATGCCTTACTGAAATCAAGAAAGACCACATCCACTGCTTTACCATCATCTATCCACCTGGTTATGTCTTCATAAAAGGCCACCAGGTTGGTCAAGCATTACTTCCCCTTGCTGAAGCCATGTTGGCTGCCCTTAATGGCCCTCTTATCCTTGATACACCTAGAGACAGCACCAAGGACAAGTTGTTCCATGACCTTTCTTTTTGGAAAGGTCATGGAACATGAAAAGAAAAAGAAAGGTCATGGAACTTTTCCATGAAAGAAGCAGTTATGTTGTCCTTCAGACCTATTAATTCCTACAGGTGACTATCATCCTTCCTGTGTTCAATACACAAGTAAAGGCTTGTGTGCTGAATCTTAATTCATGTACTTGTTTCTCTCTATTGATTTCCTGCTATTGAATTTTCAGAAACACATGAATTAGAGCAGCCTGTAGCTGTCATTTTATACGGTCAGATAAATGGTTACAGACCAAACCATGACACAGTGAAATCCTCATAATTTTAAGAAATTGTTGTAAACTAAAGCTATTTTGGCCTTCATTTGATTTTCTCTAGCACAGAGTAACTGAAAATGGGAATTTGTTATCATCAGGTTTTATTTATGCTGCTTTGGTCAGAAAAGTTGTTTTCCGCTCAGAAAAACGGATAAAGGTTTGAGAAACAAAGCTCTACAGCCTTGTTACCCTGCTTAGGATATGAAAAGCATTCACCAGTATAAAAAAGCACTAATCAGCATCTCCAAACCTAAAACAGATCAAAATGGTCATACCAGGGTTATCACTCTCCTGCATTACAGCCCGAGCAGGAGGAGCATCAGCTTTAGTGGCAGCTGGTAGCTTCCCGGGAGGGTACCTTGTGTTTGGCTGAAAGGCAGGCCGTGGTTTATGGTCCTCTGGCTCCTGGACAGCTCCTTCCCTGGGTGCGAGTGAGTGTGAGGCCTTCAGTCTCCTCGGAGTGGGCCAGTAGAGAGGGGAAAGGAGGAACACCACCTGTGGGGAGCCCACTGTAGAACAGAGACTGAGAAACATGCCAGAAGAGGTGACAGCAGGTCTGCATCCGGACCTTCGAAAGTAAAATGAAATTACCCCCAAGAGATACAGATGTTAACAAGCTTTCTGTGCTTAATAAATCTAGAGGAAGTCTCTGGACCGAGAGCAAGGATGACCCTCTTTGCAAGGACACAGTTGGCAGGAGGCCAGTCCTACCTAACAGACTCCTGAAAAATGCAGATGTTCTAGGTTGTCCTCCAAAAAAGTTTTGGTTTTGACAGCCAAATTTCCCATTATTTGTACATGCTTTTTTCTTGAAGAAAGAGGGGTTGGCAGACCCACCTTACCTCTGCCTTTTACTTGGAGTCCACCCACAGCAGCAGCTGAGCATCTGACGCCAAATGTCTGTTTGATATTTATTTTTTCTGAATTGTTGCTCATTCATCTTTTGGTGTTTTCCCTTTCATTAACTAAATATTATCTGCTTAATATTAGTTTATAATCAAACAAGAACCTTTTCTTTGGAATCATGACTTTTCTCATTGCATGACATCACCCTTGTCATCAGACCCCAGCCCTTTTTGACAGAGTAATGTGATGCAAAAATCTCTAAATCCACAGGAGCAAAATTCTCCCTGACAGGATCTATCTGAGAAAGCAGCATGCTGTTCCAGAGTCTCCTTTGTGGTGTTCTCTACAAAGGAGAGACCCAGGTGAAGGGGCAGACCAATGTAAGTGACAGAACTGATGATACTGAGCGTTGCACCGTTGCCTCCTAAGCGTGTTTTGGTTACCAGAATAACTAGAATAACAGAATAACCTAGAAACTGGTTTCAAACATACTGATGGCTTGAAGCTGCTTTGCATCTTTCTTATCCTGTGGACACTGAGCTTTTCCTTTTTATTTTTAAAACCAAAATTATTAAACAAGTGCCCCAACCCCTGACAGAAGAGAGAAAGAAGTCTTTTTCTCAGAAAATAACACTGAATTTGAAAGAAAAAAAAAATGCTCTCAAGACCAAATGTTTCTACAAATTGCAGAACTCAAAAATTTCCACTGTCAATAAACAAAAAATTTATAGTTTTTCATCATATGCTTCTGTACATGTCTACATTCACACATGCAGATACATGTGCCTATGTACACATATACAGAGTGCACAGATATGTAATACTCAGCACAACATACTCATCTTTCCCATTACTTCCCATTGCCCAGGAGCAGACTGAATACAGGTGGCCTCATAACAGTAAGCATAAAAATGACAGTAATTTTTTTATTGTAGAATAATCCACACTGTCAGATGTAACACCATCTGTGTTATTCAGTACTACTGCTCACTGCCTGCTGCCACCAGCACAGGCCCATTGCTGGGGAAATTACAAGAAGAGATGCTTGGCTTTATGACAGAGTTTGAAACCAGTCCCAGAGTTGAGTACAACATAAACCCCAAAGCTGGACTTGTGTGTATTCAAATGGTGTCCCCTGCTGTTATATAACCACAGGCATATCTGAAGGGGATGGTCTCCAACGTTTCCTTGTCAATGAGTTGATATAACTTGCAAGGCCAGAAAATGCTTTGTATAGTTGTGAGAGAAGAATTGAAGATCCCAGTGACTCAGGCTTGACATTTGCCTCTGCAGCTGCCATTGCTGCGGTATTACAGAAAAACTCCTCGCACCAAGCCTGTGCATGAATCGGACGTCAAACCTGCACCAACATCCACAAAACTGCCAGACTCCAATTATTGTTGGGTGAATCCTCACGAGAGAAAAAATTCTGTCACAACTTGGGGACCATGTCTTTTCATTGTCTGCTAACATATTGCTTTAAAATCATGCCCTAATGAATGTTGGTCAACGTTAACATCAAAATGAACATGCTCTGTGAAGAATAACAACTAAGAGAACATCAACACCTTCTTTGCTTGTAGTCAGCTCTTTGTTTTCTTCTCTTTTTCCTCACAGCCTCAAGTGTTAATGAAAAATACTCTCTGATATGACAAATGCTGTGGCAGTTTCATTCCTAGTACACTACTACCTGTTTTCACTTCATTCTAGGCAGTTGTATTTTGAGAATGAAAAGGTTATAAAAACCATTAGAAAATTAAAATACTGCAAGACTGAAGGATATTTCCATAGCCATAACATTTTAAATAGTAAGAAGAGAAAAAAAATCTAAACAAATAATTATCTTCAGTAGAAAATACAGTTTAGTCACAATTATTTTGTCAGCCTTTGGCCTTTTTCTGCATATGCATTCATAATTCAAACCAGCATCTACTGTATAACAAATAAAACCTGTCAGATGGACTACAGATTAGAGGTAATGATTACAGGTTAAACATGGACTAGGCATGGTCTCAGTTGTCCCATTCCACCCATGAAGGGTCTGACAAAATGTAGGGGGGTTCCTATACAAATATGGCTTCAAGGGTGTTAAAAAGGTTTTTCACAGCCATAATATTTTGAAACGCCTTTATCAGTAAAATGGTAGCGAGCAAATGCAAAAATCTTCAAAATGGCTTAGCAGTAAGGCTACCTGCTATGAGCTTTCCACAGGTTTGAACAGTTTTCATATTACTTCCATATAATGCTACAATAGTAGTCTTTGCCCCATCCCACATATTCCCCATCTGTGACTAACCTTATTCTTTTTCTTGTCATCCAGGTCTGGACCCTTGAACAATCTGAAGTCAATTAATACCCGTTAGTCATCAACCAACGTTTCTCTAATGTAATATTTTATGCTGTATTGTAATAATACAATAATGCAATAATTTAATATCATAAAGCAATTCAATACTCTTTTTCTTTGCTCTGAAAGAACTTATGAGTGAAGGCTGAAGTTTGCCTGACTCCAAAGTTATGTCTTTCAAAGCTAACTTCTCTCTTCATTGGCTGCCCCCGGCCCTGACATACCTCAATGGAGTAAGGAGGTGTAGCTAGATAGACCTCCATGTTACACTCTCTCTTAAAAGTTTCACATTATATTCTTACAATCATGACAACCATTTCATAGACCATTTTGCTTTTCAGAACAAAGGAAGTTTTCATTCCTTCAGATTGCTGTTAATAACATCCATATATATATATATATATATAAGCTGAAATCATGCTAATTTATCAACATCTCTGAGAATTATAAAAAAAATTCAGAAATAAAAAACTGAGTATGCAATAAACCCAGTAAACCATGTCTGAAATGACAAAAACAGGTATCATCAAAGTATATCATAACCCTGGAAGAAGGATGAGACAACATAAATAAGCACAAAAAAATCATTCCAATTCTGAAAATGCTTTAAATAGATATAAGATTTCTATGATATTACTGAAACATATGTATACTTACCTTGTTTTTCACTTTCTTACTTCCTTTTAGTGCCTCAAATAACAAAGAAATAGGAAAGATGAAAAAAGAGAAATGAAGAAAGCATAAAACAGATTACATTGTACTTTTTTTTAACCTTACACAAAATCTATCAAATAAAAAAAGAATTAAAAGCTTTGTTAAATTTTCTTGAAAATAAAAGTTATTTTTGGTTAAAAAATGTTGGCTAGCTATATGTGGTGAATGTATAAACTTGAATCTGATATTTTTCACTGATACATTAAAGAGAGACTCTTGGCATTAGAAGCTCCAAAACAGAACTTCTTTAGTTTATACATTGTTATGCTATCACTATCATGTTTCCTTTTCTCTGTTTAAAGGTAGCTCATTATCCAATTCCTATTAGTGGAAAAGCATATGCATACAATTGAATTTTCACATTTTTAAAAGGAAATGTATTTATTAAAACTGAAGTGTTGGTAAATATGGAATATATTTAAAATAAATTTACCTGTATGAAATGAAGAAAACTAATAAGAACTTTGCAGAGCATGAAAATAAACTATGATATGTTAATTGAAGTTGAATTTCAAACAGAACACAGACTCTTGTAGAGCTTCAATTGCGAAAATGGTACATCCAGTTCAGCATAATTACAGTTTGTTCTATGAAAAATTGAAGGTTTTATTAAACTCAAAAGTCAAGAATTGTCAAGAAACATGAGCATCACATCACACATGGTGCCTGCTGTGTATGTGTGTTTTCCAAACACTGATAGCAGTAGCATATCGTGTCACTACGAGAGGCTTTCCACCCAAATCAGTCTATTACAGATTACAAATATGCCCAAATTTAGAACGAATCTGTGTCAAGATTACTTCTACCATCAGTTACTTTTCAGGACTGGACTGACAGTCCAACTGAGCCCATAATTTTCACAGTTTGAGTTTCATGATTTGTCACGCAACAGCGGCTGGCTCCGCACAGCAGGCAAGTCCACGATTCTGTAAGTGCCCCAGACGACAAACTCAGATTTGCCATGCATGTTTCAGTCCACTGGGATGGTGTCCAAGTCACAAATCTTTCCTTTCACTCACGGGCAGGAATATACTCCTGATCTACAGTACAAGGACACAGTTCCGATCTGGAGTCTTACCTTGTTGTCCATGCTGCTTTATTGCTGTTTCTTTATACATGCATATATACGTACACACCACACACCTACATAGCTTACTATGTCAACAATGCAGATAAAGACAAGAAAAACATTTAGCTCTTAAGTGAAAATGCCTCCTCAGTTGCTCTTTGGGCTATAATCTCTGCTATTAAACCCATGAGCTGTTAAGCACCCTCATCTCCACTGAGATAACTAAGAAAAAAGGGTGGTTGGCACCTGGCAGAGCTGGGATCTAAATGATTTATAAAAGCTCAGTAGCTGCTTCTCTAATTCAGAATAATTTGTATTGAGTATGATTTTATGTGTAAAAAGGATTTACCAGGCTCATAATAAAGACAAAATGGTGGACTATAATGAGGATTGGCAAGAAAAGTAAGGAGGAAGAGCACAGCATAATGGAAAAGAAAATGGCAAAAGTGAAATAAAAACAAATGAGGAGAGCAGAGGGAGAAGAACAAAGACAGTTTCTTTTCAAAATTCCTCATAGCAGGGATTTCTTATGCCAGTTAAAACATATTAATACAGCATTCCCTAAACCTTTCTCCTAGAAACCCCCACTGAATGTTGGTGATAACAATGTATTGATGACTGAAAATTGAACATTTTCTGGAGACTGATTAGGTTTCCAGCCTTACAGCTATTATTTCATCTTTCTTTGTTACTCTGCTCAGTTATGTGTGTATCTTTATTTTTCTTCTGGTGACATATCTCTTCTACATTAGGTTCTTTTCAGTTCACGGACCAAGAAATCCTACATCATCTTCTTAAGTGGGACTCGGAGTAATAGCTGAGACCACCACTTTTCTCTTTTGACACACATATTTTATCTAGCCCAGAAGCCAGCAGTGGCAAAATGCAGTGCAAAGGGGAGTAAGCAGGGGGAGGACAAAAAGTCAGTGAAATAAATAGCTTATAAACAAGTGCAACCCAAAGGTGCAATGAGTCTGTGAGTAGCTGTTGCTCGATTAATGGAAGAAATAAAGTTAAAACACCAGTGTCAAGACAGCTAGCTGTCACAATGTCAGAGCTTGGGCAAGCCAGTTTTTTCCAGACAGAATGTAAAATAACTTCTCCATTTCATAACATGGACAACTTTGCAAGCTGCGTGTGAGCAGAGGTGCCAGTACAAGGGAGGTCTGTTTCTTTAGGAGACAAACATGTGCTTCCATGCCCCAAAGACAATACGGGGAGAATGCTCCTGGGGCTGTGGGGTAGGTAAAAGGGATGGCAAAGTAAGTCCGACACTCCTCATTTTTGACATTTCCCAAACTACCTCTGAGCAACTGTTCAGCAGCCTCCTCAGCTTATCAAGGACTGCTGCATTTTAGACTAAAAACTTGCTACGAGCCAAACTTACAAGTAGCTACTGAAAACACTACTTTTCTTTCATCTCTGCATTGCTTATTGAATATTAATGTGACTATGACTTTCTACCACCATCACAATTCCCCTGCCATATCCTGGCCACAAACATCTGTTTCAGGATTTTTACCTCATTTTGACTCTGACAGTTTCTCTGTGGCTGTTTATTCAACACATCACTTTACCCTTTTTTGTGGGGACAGGTTAAGTGCCCTCCTGTTCCATTATACAGCCACAGCGTACCACAATTCTTCCATAATTAAATATCTGCAAAAGAAGCAGGGAGGCATAATGATGGATGTGACGGAGCACGAAGGAGTGACGGCGGGGTGGGCACGTCAGCCAGGAGCCAGCACCAGTGGGAGCGCACTGGCACGCTCATGCGGAAGAGCCAGGGCAAGGGGAGAGGCAGAAGCACTGCGGTTTGGCAGAAATGCAGTCATTATTCAGATGAGATCTCTCCAGCCAAACAGAGTGCTAGAAACTGCATATCTGTGAAATAAGTATACGGTTATGGGTCATTAACTCCACAGTATCTCTGTTCTCTGCCTGATGGGGGCAATAACATTTGACTGCAATTTTTAAGAATGTCTGTGGTCAGAGGAAGGTTAGATTTCATATTTGCCAGATCTTTCTTTTGTTTTCTGTGTGAAAAAAATGCATAGAATATGCCTGAATCCTTGACAGCTAAAGCAGAGTTCCTATTTTCTTTATGTACGCTTTTCCTGGATTAATCTGAGAAAGAAAAGGACAACAGAGCTGGGCCTCTTCCTGCAGGCTAACAGCACATTATTGACCATATCTTCTGTTCAAGTGCTACCTCTGCCAGCAAAGCTGTTCTTAGAGTTATACCAAATGCTCATGGCTGAGGAACCTCTAGAGATAACAATCTTCCAGGGCAAAACAGTTTTCTTCCTCCACCCCCACCCTTCTTCTTCTTCTTCTTCTTCTTTTTTTTTTTTAATGGTATATCTAAATGTGGTAGAGTCTTGTCCATCACGATCTCACCTTTAATTACTACACAGCCAAATGCATGATTTGGAGGATTTACATTTTAATGCAAAGCACTTGGCAAGAGAGGGAGAGAGATCTTTTACCAACTGCATCACTTCAGACCCATACTGTAGATTTCATAATGTACCACTCTGATTTGCTGTGGTTTGTACCCTCATGACACTTTAGACTTCATTACTTACTGTTAACTATGGATCAAAAAAGTTAGAGCTCCATGTTTGGGATTTAAAGCATCTATCTCTTCTGTCTTAAAAAAATAAACAGGCAAAATGCCTTTAAAATTTCCCCTGCTGTATACACAAATTTGCACTAAGCTTCCAGTTATCAAGCAGACTTTTCTAGCTATTGCAAAACATTAATTTCTCTTTGGGATAATGAGTCACAAATATTTTCAACTCCCTTATCTCGTCTGTCCCTCAGAGGAAGGAAACATCTTTCAGCTCCAGATGCAGGGCAGTACTGCTATGGGATTTCAGTGTGGTAATAGCTCCCCAAAGCCCACCCATCAGTGCAGCAATGAAACACAAACCTTTGCATTATTATTAATCCAAAGTAATAATCAGCGTGACCATTTTTAATGTCTCCTACAGCACTGAATTGGAACTTCTTTTGCCATCCATTCCTGTCAATCACTGCGGAAAAGCTTTGCCTGAAAGCAGAATTGATTCTGCTCAGCATGGAAGCTGAAAAATTCAGCTATGAGGCAGTTAGTGTTAATATGCTACCAGAAATGACACTGAGACGGTGAGAAGTTCTGACAAACAAGAGTAAATAAATTTAAAGCTGTGACAAAAATACGCTCATATATATATTTACAGTGGATTGAGTAATGTGTAACTTCTACAAATACAGGGAAAGATGGTCTGCCTTTAAAGGCTCAGCAATATGCACTGATGCTGTAAAGTAAAACACCTGAGCCCTTCTGAAACCCTTGTTTCCCAGCTTGCAGTCTGTCAGGACCTCACTGGCTCCATAATATACACGCTTTTTAAAACAAAATTACTAGGACAAAGGATTGGGTCTCTAAGTTAAAGACAGACATATGTAGGTCTTCAGCTCTATTTCCTCTTTCCTGTGCTAAACACATACCTGTCTCACTCAGCCCACAGCGATGACTAATTAGCTACACCCTGCATTACTTGCACCTTGTGTCCTGCCCTGTAACAGAGGCACAGCCCACAGCACAGGATGGTTCCTTCCTGACAGCCCAGCCTCCTCCTGTCTGCAGAGAAGCCGCTAAAGAAAACTCTGACCTACAAAAGGGACAGAAAAATCCTTGCTTTTCTTTAGAAGTAGCAAGTGTAGCACCTCTCTTAGCTCGGGAGATGAGGAGGCAGCATCCCAGCCTGCCCCCGCAATTTGCTGCCCCAGCACTGAGGTAAGTCCGCTCTTTCCTTGCAGCAGGGCTGTAGGACAGCAAGGCCATGGAGGTGCCTAACGTGGGTTGTCCCATCGGGAGCTTTTCTGTAATCACATCCTAAATGAAGAATCCTGAAGTGACAGGGCTTCTGCAAACTAAAAAGATTTGGCCTCCTCACAGTGATATCTTCAAACTACAGAGACAGAAATGTTTCTCGCTTTCCTCTTTTCTCAGTCTCGCTCTTCTACTGTCTTTTGTTCTCTCTCTCTTTTCTCCTTCTCCCTTCCCTTCTCTTTCTCTCATTCTCTCTTTCTTTTTTCCTCTCTCCCTCTTTCTTCCTTCCTCTTTTTTTTTTAGCTTAGTCTGGGATACAGTCACGTTACCCTTTTCACCAGAGAAGAAATCGCTGCAGGGTGCACAAAAAGATTCCGTCATGGTGCTGCTAAGATATTCAAGGCCACAGAGACATTTTGCAAGCTAAAGTCTGCAACAGATCTTTCACTAGAAGGAGCCAAAAAAAGGAATGGGGGTACTAAATGTTATGGAGATCTTTCCAGTTCATTCAGTTTTCTGGAAATGAGCTTATAGTGGCTTGTTTCACACTTGTGCCTAAATTGCAGGTAAGTTGGAATCCAGGGAACAGCTTAAAAGAAGACATCCCAAAACCCTCTTCCTTGATCAACACCCATGAGATGAACACTTATCCATCTATGGATAGCTTTTATTCAGAACAAACAAAAATAAATTATTTTCTGGATCATATTTTGTACAATATGTCAAACTTGCACTTGGAGCAAATTTTTACAGCTCAGTTATGAAACCTGAAAGGCAGAATCCATAATGCAAATGACAGTATTGCCACTGTTCTGTGAATAATATAGTCATTTCAACCACTTAAAATAAAGCTGTGGCACAGAAAACATAGAACTGCCATAGCAGACAGGAAGACTGAGAAAAGAGAAGTCTGTACAACCGTATCATCAGACTCGATTGCTCACTGTAGAGTAAATATTTGAAATGATCTAAATTCATCTAATATTTGAAAATGATCTAAAGGAGATTCAGCCACATGATGCCCAGTGACGTTAATGGGATCCCACACAGCTAAATCCCCCCATACAGCTACCTCCATATTTCTGACACAATAATTAAGCAATGGGATGTGAGCTCTGTTGCATTACTTCTTGCCCACCCTGTTAAGTTCAGAACAGAAGCCCCATACCATCAACACAACTAGGCTCAAGTTAACAATACACAAGTCCTGTACTACTGCACCCTATTACTATTAGAAAATGTTAGTTAAAAACACTGATATAGTTAACTGAGCAATGACGTTCTGAGCTGTAACTGTAATCAGCCCTATTCACTGCAAGCCAGTTCAGTGTCATGAATGGCATTGATTGCTCATGGTTTATAAGGCTTTCAGACAATCAGATTACACAGTAGCTCATACCCATTTTATAATTATTTAACAGAGCAGTAAATGGGATTTTCATAAAAAAAGCCAATAAATAATGTCTCTATTTTTTTAGTTTTATGTAGCTAAATGTTCACCAATGTTTCCACCTATAATCTCCTATTGAATATTACCAGGGATGAATTTGGTTCAAATTCCACAGACTTTAAAAGATAAATTTAACTTTGTGATTTTACTTTGTGTTATCTTTTGTGATTTATTGATGGTATCACACTTTCACAGAACAGCTAGACATAAGCCTGTATTTTAAAACATCCAAATCCATTTCTTTTTAAACAGACTTTATTACTGTTATTAGATTCTATTTTAGCTTCAAAAGATTGAATAAGCTATAAAAATCTAAAAATGTGTTAATACAGAAAGGCCATAATCCCAGAAAGTAAAAGCAACTTACCCATTCTTTAAATATTCATTAAAGATGAAACAATTTTGTTTCCTTAATTAAAAAAAAAAAAAAAAAGAACCCAAATGTCAAAATGTAACACTAATCACCATCAGCAGTAATCAACAGTAATCCACAGGAGCTTAAGTTCTTCTGAAACTAAGCAGAGGACCGTCTACTAAGACTGCTTTGGTATCTATGCTAGGTGACTCTTACAAATGAGAAAGTCCACAGGATAACAGGTATAATTGTTTAAAATTATTTCAGAGAGGAATATTTTTCCTAAACTGTGTGCTAATGCTATTAGCTCCAGTAACTCAAGCCTCGAGGTGACCCCATATTGAAGCAGTCAGACATTTCAGCAGCACAGTCCCCGACCCCAAGAGATTTCTAGACAAAGACCGACCTAGGCAAGACCAAAAAAATCAAGGATCAAAGAATGGCAAAGAAGCTACAAGCTTGCTCTACTTGCATAACTTGAGATGAATATGCAATATTTATCCATCACCAGGTATAATTCTGAGTGACTCTGAGCAAGCTTAGCAGCAACGGATTACTTGTTATTTAGTAACGTATCCAACTCGAAAGGATTATTTTAATATTGATGCCAATATTACTTGGTTTGGTTTGCACAGGCTGAATGTCTGTCCTGCTGTGACTGGAGTTGGGAACTAGAGAGTACACCCAGAGAGTCTCCTATTGCCAGCACTGTGACCTGTTTCTGTTGAGCAGAGATCACCATTGTAGATCCTTGCTGTAGTTGTCATCTGAGGTACTATTAGGAAGGCTTGAGGGGAGAAGAGGAGGTCTTCTGCATGTTACCTGGATCCAGAATGAGATCTGCTCTGTCAGAATTACTCTCCTGGTAAACATTACCCCAGATTTTCCATTAGTTTTCATGGCCTGAACATAGGAAACTATTGAGGTAAGATGTATACAACTAGGTTAGTGGTATCCAATTATTGAATGTG
The DNA here is from genome assembly GCA_013399115.1 of Anseranas semipalmata. NCBI lineage: Eukaryota > Metazoa > Chordata > Aves > Anseriformes > Anseranatidae > Anseranas > Anseranas semipalmata. The sequence goes on along the minus strand of VXAA01005384.1, from coordinate 866,836 downwards.
GACCAATGATACAAGGATTATGGGGTAGAGTGGAAGAGAGAAAAAATGTGAGCTTTCTACCCAGAGCAGAAAACACCAAAGCAATATTTACTGCACTCTAGAAACCTATAACGCTCTGTACCCTTTAGATGATACAAAAATAATAAATAATCACAATGTCAAGTAATGACTATACCAATAATAAAATAACCTAGAAAAAAAAAAATCAAAGCCAGAAAAAAAGTCAAATAATAATAAAAAAGAAACAGAAAAGCAGAATATTTGTGAAGTAAAGATGTAACAAGTATCTAGATAGCAGAAAAAAAACATTTAGTGCCGAACACTAGCTGTTATTGAAAATATCAGGAAAGATTCAGGGAAGATTTTTTTCTTTTTTTTTTAAGTTGGCTGTTTTGCTGCTAGTGCAATGTCCAGCTACAGATTTTATGTCAATGTGTTTTGTAGATATGTTAATGACAGGAGACATATTAAAAAAAAATGTTAAAGTGCTTAGCGAATGTCAGTAACTTTGTAAATACTGCTGATTTTCTATTTTTCAGAAATTCCACACACCACAGCCAACAAGAATTAAAATGAAATGTCCATGTACTATTCAAATATATTATCAAATATTTTGCTTTCTTATTTTCACAATGTTCAAACTCAGTTTGTGTTAAAGTGCTGTGACTATTTATCAAAGACCTCTACTTTGCAGGGAAATTTACAGGGAAATGTTTTGGATTAGACAAAGCATTAATTTTTACATTCAAGTAAAGGTCAACTACAATAGCTAGACGTAGCTGTAATGAAAATGTGTTCTGCAGAAATAGTTATTTCCATACTCTGTGTCAAATGCTTCTTTAAATTAGCTATATTAAAACTGTAAGAAAAAAGCACCCACTAATCCTTCAACTGTCAGGTATGATAAGGAATTATTGAGATGTGAATTACAGGATTCAGACAGGAAAACAGCACCAAGAAGAAAACACTTGAAAAGTCTGAGTTATAACTCCTGTTGGGATTGCTTAAAAAATAGCAAGGGCAAAACTGATATGGATAACATTTATCAGTTTAGAAATACCAGACTTATATGTATTTATAGGATTTATAGAATTTTAGCCAATGACTTTTAGAACAGAAGTGTGAACTGTTATGAATGGTTTGGTCACATTCAGTGAAGAATAAGGATAAATTTGTGTTTAAAGTACCATAGTGTTCGCACTACCCTAGGAGTAAGCAGTCTGCTTTATTTCATGCATACCTTTGATGACCTGTTCATGAACTACTCCCACACAATTCATTTGATATGACAGTAAAAACTTGGCTAAATTATCTATGAATGGGATTCAAACTTAATAACATCAGCATGTCATTTTCCAGCTCCTAATGATAATACACTCTAAGCATTAAAAAATATTTAAATAATTATGGTCTACATCACAAAGCACTATGTATTATTGATAAAAGTATATCTTATAATTGCCATGTTCACATTAACTTTTAACAAAGCCATACTTAAGAAATTCTAGGAATAAAATTAAATTACGTTAAAAGTTGAAGTCTAGCTAAAGAGACTGTAAGAGCTACCTGCCATAGTACTTTTTATCAGAAATATAACTATCAAACTCATACATATTTGCTGTTAAAACTGTCTCTCTGTTGTCCTTTGTGCATTACTCTAGATTATGGTTCAGTTCAGTTTGAAGGGTAGCTTGAAAGATGGCAATACTGATCTGAGTAGCCTTTACATCATTAGAGTTTGGATGTAAAGCAGACCTGGATTTTGAATGAAAACTCTGCTGCAAGGCCTCCAACCAAGATCATGATTTTCATCATATTTGCATTTGTATAAAGCCAGAAGGGTTTGGTTGAAATTGTAGACTTTCCTAAGCCAGCATTTTTAAGCCCCAGTATCTAAATATATCCACAGCTAGACAGAAAACAGGATTATTTTTGAGTTGGATTTTATTCCCTATCAGAACCAAACGTTAGTGTTTCAAAGATTTTCCACAAACGGGATTAAAATAAAATGCTAATAATGCAGAGAATGTTGAAACCTTTCAAATCAATAATGTTTCAATTTTGCTATGTTAACATATAGTGACAAAACAGAATTAATAAAAATGAGAAATTCAAAATGACCCATTTCAGCATTTTCAGAGAAAATTGCCTTAGAAGCAGCACAGCTCCATAAAACTTTCACCTTTGAGTAAACTAATGCTTCTGTTGCCTTTTTTTTAGAATAGCAATTCATATTATTCTAAGAATGATGGCAATATGAGCAGTCCCCCCNTAAGAGACCTCCCCCCAAAAAAAAAAAAAAAAAAAAAAAAAAGTCAGGTGTTCTTTAAAGGAACTACTTGAGATGCTCAAGAGTAAGTGTTTTGCAGTGTAATGTGAAAGCTTATCTTCGTGGTAAAATTAAAGTTTGTATCTTAACACTGTAATCATTTTTAAAGTAAAGGTGACAGAGATGGAATTGATCTCGCCTAAGCTTATGCACCAGCAGTGCAGACACCTCGATCTGATCTGGTCATCCTGTTAAAAAAGAGAAAGGTTTATGTCCCTCCATGCATCTGTATGCCCAATTTATGCAAGATTGTTGCCTAAACACAGCAGCTGGAATGAAAAATTCTTTTAGATGAGTTTGCCCTCTCTCTCACTTTTTTCTTTCTCCTGAAGGACACCATAAGATGTAGCTTTGCAATTTAATTAAATGTGACACATGTTGCTATAAGCTACATACTTGCAAGTACAGTATTTATGCCAAGTATGAGCAATCCTAGAGTAATTATGGTTTATGTTTTACAGAGGGCATGTCATTCAGCAGACAAGTTTCATGAAAGGACTGAGAAAAAGAAATGCCAAAAAAAGAAAAGGAAATTATGGGCCAGAGGGTTTAAAGCTCCCAGCTGAATAAAGTGTAACTGGAAAGTCTCTTAATAACAGAGGAGCAGATATGACAATAATGATAATAAAAATCTAGAGGTTAGAGTTGAAGGTCAGACTGACAAAGCAGACAATGTGCTCAGGGTGCTGAGAGGTGATTACTCCAAGACTTGCTAGGAGAAGTGCTTTTTCCAAAGATCTGCTCCAGAGCCTTTGGGGTGTAATTCCCTTTCAATGATCCAATCTGGATATGAAAGGCAATTTCAGGAGGTGAGTGCAGAGGTTTACAGTTTTAGATGTTTATGGGGAGGGGTGCGTGAACATATTCAGAGGTAGACTCTATCTTAAAAATCACTCTACTCTTTTCATTCTCTGGTGAATAACATCACTGGCAAAAGCCATAGGAGAGATCACAACAGTCAAGAAAGTACATAAAGGTATTTCGGTTGTGGATACAATTTTCAAAAACACTTAAATGCAAACTACACTTATTTCTTGCCTCAGAATGGATATTCAGTTTACAGTGGTTAATTTACTGCTCTATAAAATCTATTGTCATTACAATTGTACTAGCATTTAAATATCATGTCACTGTAAGATACTTTAACATCAATAAAAGCGTTATATACTATTATAAATCTCCTTCCCCTTTCTGTGTAGGATTCAGCTATGCGGGTAGCAACATTGTTATAATAAAATATTTGGGGAGGAAGTTATCTCTAATTACAGTGAAATGCTAAAAACTGCACAGCTATCATGTGAAGAGGCAGAAAATATTTCAAGGCAGTACAATGTGTTCAGGGGCTAAATCCTAGGCTTTTAAATAATTTAAGCACATTTGAAAATTATTTCTTTTATTTTCACAGCACTATGGGTGAAAAAAAGGCGCTCTCAGGACAGTGAATCACTCATACATGCACACAGAAAGGAATAGAAGCAATACATAATGCCCTATAAAATAAATCAAAGCACCAGACTAAAAAAAAGTTGCAAGAGGAGCTGAATTGCCTTGATAACTGCATTAAACTAACATGTGAGGGAACCTGTTTTCTGCTCTTGGGTTTGTGTATGGCCTGAGTTCATGTTGGTGCCTATAAGACAGAGGGAGAGACTTGCTTGTCATTAATGTGGCATCAGGGAATTATCACCAGGCTCAGCAGAGCCTTCCTTGGTGCCCGGAATCAATCTATGTGCCCTCAGGAGCACCCCAGTTACTGTGATCCCCTGGTAACTCAAACTTCTTCCCTGATCCCATGCTGATACCGCTCCAAAGGCACTCTTGCTCCTTTGCACCTCATAAAATTTACCTTCTGGCTACAGGGTATTTTATTGTGCCCAGCTTCCTGGTAACTTCAATAATCTTACAGAGGTGTCCTCTTTTTGTCTTTTGGACCATGTCACTGTGTGTTTTTTTCAGCTTTATTTTTGGAGGGCTCATCCTTTCACTTCTCCACATACGCTCATTTCCACTTATATTTTTTTCTCTGAGCTATCTCAGACATTGAGATGGTTTTAGCTGTTATCTTTCCCAACAGGTTAAGATACCCCTAGTTCAGATACAAGTGAATGTGAAACACCCAACTTTGGATCCATCTCCAGAAGATAAGTTATTATAGGAATGAAGTTCATTATTTTCTCTCTATCCATTTAATCGTCTGAATACTGAAACCAAGTTCACCACTGTAGGTTATCTCAAACTATTGGTACTCTGCTTCACTTGCCATTTTTCCAAAACCACTAAGATAACTGTTCAGTTTTCGTTTTCTATCTTTAGATTGAAGTTTGGATAGAAAAGCCTGACTTGAGTATTAACCTCAACACCTTGCTCTGAAACTGAATGAGGTACTCAATCATTCCAGCCTGTTTCAGAAGCCACTGTCAGTGGAAAAGATGCATCTTGTGCTTCCATGAGTTTCTTGATGAGTCCAGCTGTCAAGAGGAGGGATTTCACTGGAATTTTAGACCAATTACAGTGAGACCAAATAGAAATGATTTGTCACATATAAACACAACAAACAAGCTTTTTTTCCACATGTCTATAATAGTTTCTATTAAAAAGTTGCACTATGACATGAATGCCAATCTCTCTTTACCACAGTCCTCCACTTTACAAGGAGCATATCTGATTAGACATAGTAGATATTTCTAACTTTTTAGAAATTTCACCACAGCATCACCTCCACAAACAACTAGAATTAGACATAGTATCCCACTTATGTTTTCACAAGTGCCAAGACAATGACATCAATATTTCTTTCTACAGGAAATACATTTTATGAGATATCTCAGGTTTGCATTTATTTTGGTTTGTTTTTACTGGCAACAACTCACTGGGAGCTTATGAAACTTCCTGGGATCAGGAAATACATTCAGGCCTTTTTCTTCCTCACAGTTGTTTTCAGCTGATGAATTTCCATCATATAATAGGCATTCTTATTAATTCCTAAACGCATGACCTTGCATACTGAACTACTTAATTTCATCCTATTGCTATTGCTCCAGTCCTCAAGGTGACCCACTCCTCCTGCATACTGACAATTGTTCACAACTTCTGTGATCAGTGCATTTCATTATCGGACTCCTGCCTTTGTGCCAAGTACTTTAACGAAAATATTAAATAAAATTGTCCCAAAATTGATCCTCCAGGGGCTCTAGTGATAGTCTCAGAATACCATTAGGCCTTACAATTTAATACTAATTATATTGTATTATTTACATTATAGCAGCAATGCTAGACTCAACTCTACTGTAGCACTATGCACATATATATACAGTAAAAGACAGCCCTTGTCCAGAGGAGCCAACAACCTAAACTGACAAGATGAAGGGAGACAGGCTGGAAGTAGTACTCAAAGCTAGTGTCAAACAAAAAGCACAGCATCATCCAAGGAACCCAACACAGATCTGCTGGGTCCCAGTGTGGTGTTTTTATTGCAAAGCCATCTTCTCTTAAGCGTTACTCTCTTTATCAATAGCAACAGGGCACTTAAACACTTTTTGAAGTTATTTCTACAGCCATCATTTCTGAAACAACAGGTAGATTGAATAGAATATAGAATAAAAAGAAAGAAGAAAAAGGAAGAAAAAAAAAGGAAGAAAAAAGAAAAAAAGGAAAAAGGGAAAAAAAAGAAAAAAAGGGAAAAAGGAAAAAAGAAAAAAGAAAAAAAGAAGAGAAAGGAAATCCTGCTACATCTTTCTTAACTAGAAGAATGATGATCTGATGATCTAAGGTCAGTAGAAAACTGAAATTTTTAAGCATCTGGTAACAAAATGGACAGTGCTAAAGATTCTTTCCTGCTAAACCAACTTTAATGCCTGAAGAAGTATCCAGAATTTTTCTTTGATGTTCTTCACAAACCAGAATGTTGTCACACCAGACTTTTCTGGATCTGTTGAATGAGATTCCTAAACATTTAATAGAGAAATTTTTCAACATTAATTTCAGCATTTCTGGGAATTTTTTTAACACACCATCTTTCTCTGATACAAGATTAATTTGGTGACAATGATCATAATCACAGAATAATTGTATGCTTTTAATTGTTGAAGTATTGCAACCAGCAAATATTTAAGGAAAGTATCATTTATATTTTTTCCTCTCACTTTTCCTTTGATCCTTTCTACAAATCAATGGCAACATTTGAATTAATTTCTTTTAAGCTTTATGAATTTATTAAATCATTCACTTTGCTATGAACTTTGACAATATATTACTGATAGTAACAAAATGTTCCTACTGTTACCTAGACTAACATCTTCCATAGTTTGCCCTCAATGAGAAGCGTAAAGGAACTGAAATCAGTACATATGTGTTTTCCTGGCATTTGGAATCTGCATTTCCACACTGTGGGCATGATGTCAAAATGTAGTGACAGTGTGCATGCATCCAAGAAAGCAAGCCTACAAGCAGTAAGCAAAGAACAAAAAAAAGAATCTGCATAAAATCTATTTTTTATTTTCCTTTCCTTGTAGTATAGATTTATTACACATCAGTGGTCTGGTTAACTAACTAAATAAAAGCTCTCCAAAAGCTATTGAGAAGCCATCTTGACTACGATCATAAAGCAAAACTGACAGAAGTGCTTTACTACTTATGGCTTATACAGAAACGTTCAAATTCAGAGTGCTTGACAGACATTAAATTAATCCCACTGTATCTTAATTCTAATTGCCATAGGGATTCAGACTGCTCTGAGGCATATCTGCTGCAAAAGTTAAGTGTCTGTAGCACCTTTCTACTGCAGGAAATACAGTTAAGCTCCAGTTTGTAATTTTAGTGAGATGATTCTTTCAAGGATGTTTTGCTACAGGTTAAAATGAGAGCCAAGCATCCTGGTTTGTATCTTGTTGTACAGTGTTATTAAGCTCTCAGTCAAGTAAAAATGGATAGAGTTGAAATTTCTCATTTGAAAGTTTTATGATGATTACCATGATAGCCAAAAACGGCAACCTCCATAGGAAATATTACCTGAAATTTATTTTCCTAAAGCTGTTATATGCAGTAAAATAGGAACACAAGAGTGTTTACTTGTTCTTTCAGGGAAACAAAACAAAACAAATAAATAGCATTAAACCACACTTTCTACCCTCCCTCCCCCACCTTTTCAACTTTGCACCTTTGTTCCAGAACATGTAACATTTCTGACCAATTCCTTTCCAAGCAGTTGTGCACTTAGTCAGCTCATCACAGATCAGAGGACCTGGACCAAACATCTGGGGGTTTGACACCCTGATTTCTTTCACGGTCTGAGACAGATCTGCAACCAACAACTTCTTCAGCCCCTCCACCTTACATCCAGCATCTTGTTACTGCCCTACCTAAACACATAGGCAACTTACAGTAGCAGGGATATATAATATCCATATCCATCTCAGATGGATCCCATGACTGAGGTTAGCTCAAGGAACAGAAGAGAGAAATGTATATATGAAGCCATTTGTCACTCATATTGTTTGCATCTGCCTAAATAGATTGTTTCCTATATGACTGGACTCCATTATCACCGTGCATTGTCACATTATCTGTACAATTCTTTCAGGTACTGACTGATACCCAAGGAATTGTTAAGGACTTCAGCCTAATGATGGTGTTTGAATTTTAAGTCGTCTAGACCATAAAATGGCTGCCACCTTTGTAATATCTGTCAATGAGGGCTATGGAAATGAATGTTTTGTTTCCATTTTCATTTGTTTTAGAAAGGTGAATGATCGGTGGGGTACAGACTTGGCTTGCTGCTGAGATGACTGTGAAATGACCTAGTTCTGAGCTCCACATTGTTCAGGCATTTAGTAGGTATAAGAATCTCTGCATTGCTCTGTACTCAGTTCAGTGGACTATAATTTCTTTTGCAAACATCTGGTTCAGGAATATAATGAAATCTTCAATTCCGTGACAATTAACATAGCAGATATAAAGGATCTTGGCCATTATTTTCATGCTATACAATTGCTTTAGGAATACCCTGTTAGTTACAATTTGCTGAAACAGTTTTTTTTTTCTTTGTTTTGCTTTTGTCCTTCTATGCGTCAAAGCACATAAGGGCTTCTTTGCTGTTATCCCTTGCTGCTTTGGAACCACACCTGTGCTTTAATACTGGTGGGAAGCCACAGAATAAAAGTCAATACTAAGTAGTTTTATTCTACATTTCCTGATCTTGCTCTTGCTAAAAATATCTTAGGCCTGAAAAAAAAATTCAATAAACATGTTTTTTATCATCATGGCTTTGATTGTCATGCTCCAAAAAAAAAATCTGAAAAGCAATTGGCTCCACTTTATGCCAGATACAGAGACTAGAAATGAGTAGGTCCCATCCTCATCATCTCATGACAAGAATGCTGAATGCCACGGTGAATTAAAACTCCACTTGCCTCCTCTGGCAGCTGAAAATGAGCCCATTTAGTATATATTTAGCAAGGAGACAGAAAAAACAAGCATGCAGCAAGGATTTCACTCTTCTTCCAGTGTTCACTGCACTGTGATGGCTACTGTTTACCAGTCTATAAGGAGGCAATTCACTTCCAAGTCACTTCGATTTGACAGGATTTTTGTCATTAACTTCAATGGGATTTGGATTCCTCAGCTCCTTGAATTCCTTTCTCTTTGTCCCGTGATTCCCCCTTTCCAGTCTGCCTTCCTGCTTTATGGCTTTCATAGAGACCAGATTCCAGTTTCACCAATTCCTTTTCCTCTTTCTGAATAGAATGGAGCTTTTTCCCACCCTCAATACGGACATAAAATGTAAGGGGATCCTCACTGGTATGGTGTCTCAAATCTTTGTTTCTGAGATCCATGATTCAGTGGATTAAAAAGGTTAGAAAGGTAGAGCTTAAGAAATGGTGTTACTAATCCTCAAATGTTTCACTGTCATAGATAGCATACTAGTGCACTGGCTTTTGTGAGGAACATACAGGCAATGGAAAAATCATCATATACAGTGAAAAACAAAATGAAAAAAAAAATCAAACCTGGGTTTGATTTTCTGAAATTTTGTTAGTTCATTACAAAATGATGTCGAAGGATTTGTCCAGCAAGGATGACATTCATGGCAACACTGGAGTTACTCATGCGTGGGTTTTATTTGTAAACTTCAAACATCTATAAGCATGTTTGCCATTCAGCTGAATGTTTGGAACACTCTTAGCTCCTGACCTTAACCTCAGCAAATACAAAACTGTATACACACATAAATCTGCATTTGCAGATAGCAGTATCTTCATGTGCACATATTAAATTATGCTTCCCTTATATATAAGCAGTAGGATTTTCATTTGCAAAGAATTTCCATCTCTAACTCTTTAACATAAGCAAAAGCAATGTATAAAAACACTTTCTGCAGTTATAAGTATCCATTTTAATTTGAAAGCTTCACTTAATAGGTGGTTCTCTGGCTGACAGGAAGACAATCTTTTAGGAGTTGTGAATACAGAGGTTGGAGATGGAAGACGGGATTTTGAGAAAACATTGCAGAACAGATGTTATTTTAGGCAGGTCCTACATTTTTCTCATGGAAGTTCTTTCCTCCTTTATTCAAAGAAGTTAACTGACTATGGAATACTAAAGTAGAAAATGGTAAATGTAACGTTTTGTGTAAAATGTCTATGTTAACTTAAGCAATAAATTAACTAGGTTGGTATTTTAACAAATTGTTGGTTCTGGAACTTAGGAAGTAAGGTGGTAGACAGATCAGATGTATTTTCAGCAGCTAAAGCAAATTATGTTGTTTAGGTTTCATGTTCAGTTACAGCTAACCTACTCCTATATAATTTTTGCAAATACAGATTCCAACACTGTATATTTGCATTACCCTAATATAAAAACACTTTGTCATTTATGCTTAAAAATAAGTACTATTTGGAAAATAAATCGAAATTTAATGTTAAAACATGTGCAAGGCACTTTCTAAAATTTTATAATTCAGATTTTTAGACATCTTTCAGAATATCTTAACAGAAATACTATTTTGAGTAAAGTCAAATTTAATATTAACTCATATAGGATTTCACAGAACATACTATAAGAAAAATCAAACTTCTACATCCATTATACTAATTCAGCACAAAATGCTAAGGACTTTTCTATTTGCTTTCTTTAGGCATTAGTTTGGAGACAGAGCGTAATCAAAAACTCTGAAACTACTTCTGTTGTGTTTGCTTGCCAGTCACTGAATAATTTTTTATGTAAAGTAGCAATGTGAAGATGATCTAGTTTTACTACACCTGAATGCTAAAGACCGAATCAAGTGTATATCAATACTAACAAGAGCTACAATTTTAAGACCAAGCTGATGCATATTTTATCTTAATTACAGTATTTATGGTAAAACCATAATATACTGAGGACCCAGCATAGGTGACAGAACTCTGTGACAAATCTATGATGCGCTTTCTCAAGATACGTCTAACACCCACTGAGTGAAATCACAAAACAATCCAAATAATTTCTTATGGAACACCACAAAACTGATTTATAATAACTCTTAAAAAAAATAAGAATTGGGTAAGATTTCCCACTTACCATTATTTGAGGTCAGAGCTTTAGCTAGAGTCTGACTTCCAGTGAAGGTACACAGATTGACATTGGCTGGGGATGTGATGAGTGGTTTCCAGCATTCCACCATGCCAATAAAGAATGAAGCAATTTCCAGTTATTTCAGGCATGCAACAGCAGTGTTTCTGGAAAGATATACCTTACAGAGGTACACACTCACAAACTACAGCTGCAACTAGGCCCCAGTTTTGTAATGCACCACTACACACTTGACAGCAGCTTAAGTTTTTGTGCCAAGCTGCTGACATCCTCAGGAGACATGTCTTAACCTCAGTCCCCACACCCTGCTATGGCAATGGCTTGAGCCCAAACCATCAGGCTGTTCCCAGTGTCAGGAGAGACAATCAGCTGCTGAAGCAGTCCGTGGTCATCAAATCAACCTTTCTTGCCTCCTCTAAAGGAAAGGTGCAGGCCAGATGTATGTCTCCTGTGGTACAGTCTGGTCTACAGGCTCCTGTCTGGATTACATTGGTAGTTGTAATGCATGGTTGTCTGAACTCAGGCATGAAGACTGAAGACACCCCCCAAAAAAACCCTTAAGCAAAATAGAAAGGTAACATTTAACTTATGCTACTACCGTAATACCTGCTTTGAAGTCACAATTATGAAAGAAATTATATTTAAGGCTTAGGCCTCATTAAACTGTTAAGGCTTTAGCAACCTTCTGTGGCAAGATATTTGGTGCTGTAGCACCCTGTAGCATCTCTGGATCTGGCTCCAGACTGCTTTAAGCTCTTGGGAAAGAAGAAATACGGCAGTCAAAAAGACAAGGAGCAAAAAGGATCTGTTGTGGAAAAATTATGGGGCTTTGTTATGCAATGTGCTGACTTACATACTTGTTTTGTTTTGTTTTGTTTTTTAAGTGGGATGATGAGGGTACAGAAAGGAAGGGCAAGAATTGGGTGATTAGTAAGAGTACATTGTTATGAAAATGCAAGAGTGGAAAAGGAACCACCACCATGATCGACAACAGGACTCTGTAGACCACTGAATGGCCACAGCAGAGGAGGACACCAGGCACTTAAGAAAACTTGTATTTGTGCAGACCCCGACAAACACATGACTCATAATATTCATTCCCTTTACATACTTGGATCTTATTTCCTTTGTAACAACTGTATCTCACCCCTGAGGTGAATGCTTTTGTTGGTACAGATTTTCTTCATCAGCTCCCTCTGGAAATTGGCAGGCTAAGAGACATTTTAGTTATCACAGTCCATAAAGCACCCAGAAATCAGATCTTGAAGGTAATCAATCGTAATTATGCAAAATCTTACGCTGTATCCAGCTCTCCCACTTTGCTCATGCTACCATACCTGCATGATTTCAGCAGAATAGAAAATAGATCAGAATTGCCCCTAAAATTAAGTTTCAGGGAACACAAGAAACTACGCAAGAAAGATAATGTATTTGAGAACATTTTTAATAAATAATGTGACAAAAATTACTTTTCTGATTATTGGATCCTCCGTATGCAAAATTATGGCTAAAATATGAGGTTTCTTACATGAACATAATGAAAACATTAATCACATGGATTGTTCCTTTAGTACTGCACATCCTTTCTATGTAACCTTTCTTTAAAAATTACCTAAATGAAAAATTTCAGTCCTTGGTAAACACCAAAACACTTTTTTTTTTTTTTTCCATTGGGGCTAGTCCTGATAGCTGTCAATAAACAAACACACATTTTTCCATTAGCACCAATGACAAAGAAATTTTATAATTACAAAAAAGATCATAAAATCTACAGACAGAGGACATCATTTGGCAAATTCAATGCAACTAATGCCTCTATTTCAGCTTTAATGATAATCCAATGTTGAGAGAGGCCACAACAAAATTGAGAATTTTCTGTAAATCCAGGAAAAATGAGAAGTGTTCTGATTATGGCCCACATTAAGGTTTGTTACTTTACCATCTGTCATCATTCAAATATTCCCAATACAAACATAGAGCATTAACAAAAAGATGAAAAATATCCCAAACAAATGCTTAACATTTTCAATAAGACAAAAAAAAANAAAAAAAAAAAAAAAAAAGTTTAAAATTAAAAATGGTTTACAAAAAAAGTTTAGTGTTTGTTTTTTAAAAAAAAAAAAAAAAAAAAAAAAAAGATAAGCAGTGCATTACAAAAAAACATAACCGCCAAGATCAAACAAAACTTGTTTAAGTGGCACTTCTTTAAGGTGAATTGACACAAGTAGAGGTCTGAGATTTGGGCCAGTAGCAGTTAATGACATTATCCAATCTTTATTAAAAATGTCCACTGATTTCCTTGCTTATTTTCATAAGCATTGTTGAGGCTGAGAATTAGAAAAAGTTTCAGACAAACTTGCTCGTGCCATTAGACAAACAGCATTCACATTGGCTTACCTCCCGCCCATCCCAAGGGACATTTTTAATAAGAATGTACTTAATGATGAAAATGTAAAGACAAATTAAAGTACCACAGGGGCTTTAAAATGAGTACGTATTTACAACAAGAGCCACCTCATCCCAAATTGATTTCACCTGTATTTGTAAAACTGTGTCTGCTGCAAAAGGTTAGCAAGAGACTGATAAAAAACAAGATACACAGTCTGTACTGAAATTGCAAGATGCCATTTGCACTAACTGCAGACCACAGTAAAATCCCTAGAATAAAAGAACGCTCTGCATGATAGTCACTTTGGGGAACTTTTTAACCAACGCTGTATTACTTGTAACACTATCGATTGGCTCACTGGTTTACCAGCAGTGTACTAAGCACTGCCTCTCTGGGGAGAAATCTTGGGATCCCAAGCTTCTGCTCAAATCCTGAAGCAGCAGCTGGCCTAAGTACCATGAAGAGCAGCTTACCTGACTTCTTGGGCAGCAAAGGTGATGCACTTAGCATTATGGAATAGGCAAGGGCCGTTCCTAATAAGGAGGGTTTACAAAGAAAGAGTAAAATAAAAACTAGCATTCTGATGGCATGAAGAAAACTGAAAAATTGTACACTCTGATTGCACTGAACATTATTTCTGGCGTCAAACATCATCAGACTTGAGGCATCTTAAGTGATTTTTTTTTCTGATTAGATTTTAAAAGCCTGTTACAGTACATGTTGTCTTCAGCTTTCTGTTTCCTGTATTAAAAAAAAAAAAAAAGGGAAAAAAAGACACCAATGACTATAAGTTGGATTCTATTATGTAAAGTTTGTTTCACATACCTTATAGAGATTTAACATTAAACAATAACTACTATTTTTAATTATGTGCATCATTATGACTGCATGTTGCACACCCCTTCTACAATCAGGATTTAAATTGAATTAATATCACAAAGCAGAAAAAAGAAGAAAAATATATTATATATATTATACCATGCTATAGCTTGTATTTATGTTTCTGACACTTTCTTAACATTTCCTCTTTTGGAGTGCACATACTGTTAACAGACAGATAAATGTACCGATTTTCTGAAGAGAAATATTTCTCATTGAAAAATATTTTTTCTTGGCATCTAAGAACAGAAAATAGCTTTGTTCTATATATGGTCAATAGTACAATTGCAATTACCTCCATCTCATCTTCTTCTTCTTCTCCTTGTTCATATGATCCCAGTACTTGCATTTCTGCAACATTTCTTCGGGCTATATTCGCTTGATCTGCCCTCTGTCTACCTCCTGATCCTCTTGAAGACATAGAGCTGGAGGAGCTAGGATCTCTAGGATTATTTGATGTTGGAAACGTTGGTCTAGAATATGGCAGGATGTCCTCTGTATAATTAAATATATACACTGTTATGCTTACAAACTCAGAGATACTGTGATCCTAAAGTTTCTGCATACAGTTGATTTATCTTACTTTTTATGATTCTCAGTAGGCTTAAAGTGATGCCTGACAGGAATATGAAATACACTGTTTCCATAATAGCATTATAGAAGCTTTCTTGAGGAAATTTATAATATTCACGTGGTAACATTCACCACAGAAAAACTAATTCAAGATTAATGTCCTCTTCATTTCAATTTATGATCCCTGCTCTGTGCTCTATAAGAAAATGAAGAAAAAACCCCTTGCAGTATCTTTTCAATATGATCGAGTAGGAGGAAATGACAATACATGCATGATATTCACTAGAACAAGCAGTTCATTGCATCTAAATACTAGACCCTGTATTTCTCAGGCTGAGTTTGAAACAAAATTAGCAGGCATGTTTTTAAATCTCAGTGCTATCCTCAAATGCAACCTTCTAATAACTTTTTTCTATAGCAATCCACTGTAATCAGTAACAATCTCTCACTAATGTAGCCTGTTAGATAATTTACTACCCAGTCACCCCTGATACTGAGCCTGCATACCTTTAGGAAGAAAGGACCAGGCGTTTGTATGAATCTGTGTTGAAAGCCTTAGCGACCACTTGGCAAATTCCACTAATCATGTTCTACTTACTAGTAATCTTACCAACTTCCATAAAAAAGAGATTACATTGATCAGGTCTGATACATACAATGCCATGTCAGGTACTATTTATATCTAATGAATCACTACTGTGGCATTCTTATTTTTAAACGGGATGAGGTATCATTCTGGCACTTTTCTCCTTTACAAATATTAGATAAAAATGGGCCAGATGCCAATTCTTTGGTAGAAACATTAAATATTTGCCTTGCAGATCTACTATCTGACTTCACTCAGTTCCCTTATAAACTAGATTATAATTAGATATAACTAGATTCTGAATCCATGCTAGGGGCAAGGACATTGATCCTTAAGACTCTTGAGGAATACTCCTTTTTGGGCTTCTTCTTTGTTAACTTCAGTATACAATGGATGCATAAGGAGTGCAAGATAGAAAATCTATGTTTTTCATAAGCTTTTGGTTGCATTTTACTCTAGTGAGAATCTGCAACGTGATCTGTATTAGTACTGTATATTTAGAGATAAATGTTGACAATTCTGCAGACCGAACTTCATTCACACCAGTGGTGTGTAAGACCTGGGAAGAGTTAGCATCTTCCCTGTGATCAACACCCAGTACTTCGTTAAACCCACAGCATGCAAAATAACCTTGAAGAAGATGAGTTTTTGCTGGTGTGCCTTCTCGTTTTGGTGCTTTATTTCCTCGCAGTTTCCCATCACTTTGCTGTTCCTGTGATTCTCTCCGCTCTCCTGAATTTGTCCGCACATCTGAATGCTGTCTCCCATCCACCCCGTCCCTCCCCTTGTAGCTCGCTCCTTTTCTTTCTGCAGATCTGTCTGTCCTCGGTTCTATAGAAGCCAGTTTTGGCAACATGACAGGCCGCACCTCCAGCTGTGATTTGGATTGAGCGGTTGGTGATTTTATAGCTGGAGGTGGCACAGGAGGGGGTGGCAAGTCTACAAAGTTAGAAAAAGAATAATAATTAATATGACATCACGCATTAGTAAAATTAGAAATAATATTTAACTTCTGCTGAAGAAACGGATGCCCTATTTACTTTCAGCCCTCCCTCTGCCCTTCTCTCTCCACCCCAAGAAGTATTATGTTACTGTTAAAACTGCTGATGGGTATTTTTCCAGACCTCAAGCTTTAATAATGCAAAGTAAAGACCTCTCACTGCCTTTTCAAATCACAATATTTGCTTAAAAATCATTACAAAAAAGCTGTAATAATCTTTAGGCACTTGAGTATCAGCATGTCGGTTACTATCTTTGCTGATATTTACCATTTTTGCTAAATCCATCCAACAACACACCAGCTTTTGCTATAATTGTTCAAGGTCTTCAATGTTAAAACAAGTTGTCTGGAGTGTAAGAATGTACAGACATGCTGCTGATATATGTAGGGATAAACTGTATTAACTATTGCATTCATCTTTCAAGATAATAGGTTAATTTAACATATACGTTCTTGACATCTGTATGTCATGAGATATAAAACAACCCACATTCAATTGAAGAAGTAACAAGCTCTCAGCAAGAATAGAAAAAAGAAAGAAAAGATACAAAAATTTTTCAATTTGGTACAGTACACGTCACATTTTTCTATTCTTGTACTAAGACTTAAAACCAGAATGTGTAAACTGTTCATCTGGATATAATAGTGCCCTGTGGAACATAAAATGTGAAGAAAAAAGATGTAAAAGTCAAACAAGGAAGTGACAATATAAAAGAGTTTCACAACAAAGCTGTAAGAACAAACTACGTACATATAAGAGAAAAACCGGTTAAAAACAGCAAGATGGGAAAGATGTTTCTGAGGTTAACACTCTCAAATGAGATTGCTAAGAAAAATAAACAGCTCTGTTAATTAAAAATTATTACTTCAGCATTTCGTAATAGCGAGCATTCATTCTTTCTACTTCCACAAAAATCTTGGAGCAGCTGTGGTTTTTAAATGGCATCACTACATATATAGCTAATTCACAGTCTATTCAAGAGAGCATCTCAACTGAAAACTAACTAAATTGGCCCAAGAATAATTGTAGTACTCCTGCATAAGAACAAAATAGGAATCAAACATATATGTATAAATTGGGATACGGTAGATGGCAGAAATTTTCAAGAGGTTTTCCAGTGACACAAAGCACAAATGACTTGATCTAGCCATGCTGAACAAGCATGAATTTTGTAGCAATGCAGAATTCAATACTCTGTGCAAGATTAGTAGGCACCACCCTCCATGTTAAACTGGTGACATTACTTGGAATTGCCCTTGACCTGTTCTAAGTAATATTGGAAATTTTATCAGCTGTCAGCTGGACTGGGATGATGAGGAAGAAAGATGTTATAGAATACATTCCCTAAGTTTGGATATATTTCAGGTAAATGAGATCCGTAATATCATTCTCGCTGCATGAACTCCACTGTGTTGGTAAAACAAAACAAAAACAAACAAAACCAACCAACCAAAAAAACCCTCTGCTCATTTTAATATTTGACTTAAATGAGGGACAAAATTTATTTTACAAGAAATAAAGAATCTTCTTTTTTTTTTTTCTGTTCCTTTTACCTATGTACAAGTTGGACAACTAGCTAGATATTCTTTGCAAATTCCACGGGGTAGCTTGTTTATCAAACTCTGACAGATTGGGGAACATCAGTTTTAAAGAGCAGCTAAAGGTAAATAGTTGAATACTGACACTTACTTCTAAGTATCTACTCAACACTCACCATTTGCAGAAAGCTTTTAAGAAAAAGCACTGTCATTTCCAAAACTTGAAAAGACATAATGTAAATTAGCTGGAAGCCTGGATATACTAAGTGGCTGAATCAAAATAGTTTTATTTAAGGAGTGGGAATTATTAGGACTATAAAGTAAGAACAAAGGTAGATCTGTGGGCAATGGATTGGACTTGTTCATCTGAGGGAACTGTAAGTATAAAATGGGGACATAACTTCTCATTCAGTAAAACACGAACTACAACAGATTTTGGCAAGAAAGCACAGAATCAGTTAAGATGCATTCCTTTGTTATTCGCAACTCTTTAAACATGGTCTATGGAGATAACCTCACTCTAATACACAACTTTAGCAATGGAACTCTGTAATTCCAGACATCAGAGCAGTACTCCGACCACCTCCACTATGCATCTAAAAGTGCCCTGTGAGCTCTAGCCATAGAAGAGCAAAACAAAACACTCTCACTGCACTGCCCAGCCCAGCAGATGCTGAAATTCAGTATGTGCCTACAAGCTTGGACATTTGGATCACAAGGCTCCATAGCTGTGTGAACTTAGGTGTCAACACCTGCTCCAAAATATGTTGGACTTAAGAAGTATATATCCTGATACAATTCAACAACTAGGATTGTGGGATCTCTGTCCAAGACCTCAGTATAGGACGTGATACATTCCATGAGAGCCCAGTGCATCAGACCGTATCAGGTCCAGGCCAAAGCATATCAAGCACAGTAATTGTTCTTCAAAAACAAAGCTGGAGATGGTGATGGTTCCCATCTTTTGCAGAATGCTTTTAGCTATTATAGAACTTGCTCAAGATTTTTAAAAACAAAGAGCAATGATGAACTCTGTTTTAGCTTGAGGAGACTCAAACCATGTTTTTCTTTCTCAGAAAAACATCCTCCTTACAACCTGGCTTCTCTCAGAAATGGACACGCTGAATCACACGTGGATGAAGATACTCAAACTCTGAATCTCTAACTCAGAACTGTAGGCTTCTGGAACCACAGAAGTTCATGAAATACCTTGAGTCTAACATTCCCTACTGACTGTCTCTATTAGCTATTGGAACACTGAATTGGCCTTCTGTTGAGCCTACTGATATAAAGGGAGTTTAGGTACTTAGCATCAGCATTTTCAGTCACTCTTGGAGCCAGTCTCCAAAAGTTTTGGCATATCAATGCACTGGCTGAGTACCAAAGGCAAGGAACCAGCATCTTTCCTGTAGCCTATAAAATATAACCTGGAACAAACTATTTAAGAATCCTATCCAGCTACACAGGACAATGAACAAAGTGCCTTTACTATATGAACAAAAGCCTTTACTATAGAAAGGAAAGATGCATTGATATAAAAAGTTTCATAAAATAGCAGTAGCTCTATGGTACAGTAATAACTACAGAAAAGTGATACTGTCTTTCGAGAACATTTTTGCAACCTTCAGGGAAACTATAAAAATCTTCATTATAACAGAGTACTCCTTACTGAGAAGAATCCTGTACAGAGAAAAAAAAAAATCAGAGGTCAACACTCCACACCTCTCTGGAATTTATTTTAACAGCTCAGATCACAGAGAAAATCCAGATTCGATCTGCCTCCTCTTGTACAAACTGGCACACTTCTTATTAAAAGGGAAATGGAAGTTTCCATTATAAGGAATAAAAAGTAAATCACAGAGCAACATCAAACCAATATAAACAACTCAGACATATTTGGTAAAGGTCAGCTGTGTTCACGAGTTTCGTTCATGTCTCTGTATTATTGCTGTATTGCTCCCACTTAACAAAAACAATGAATGGACGTGATTTTACAGCATGCATGCTCTACAGGGAAAACCTTCCATATATGTCTTTTGAAAGGAGTTGATGACTATTTTCAATAAGATACTAAATGAGAACAGATACAGGAATCGTGGGAGAAGCAAAACATCACTGGGGAAAAATAATCTACTAAGCTAGTTTTGCACTGAAGTGGAGAAACTACAAATAAGCACAAAAAGATGGATTGTAAGTAGTGACAAATGAAGGAAGCAGGCCTTATTAGACAACTCCTTTTTAAGCACCAACGAGCTGCAGATTCCTACAGTCATATCCTGAAGAAAACAGCAGTTATATAGATTTGGTGTAATACTTGAGAAGATAGAGTGGATTTTTTTCTATTGCATATTTATACAGGCATGCAAAACTCAAGATTTTTCTTGACTTAGTAAAACTTTCAGACTTAGATATGTAATAACCCCAGCTAATATTTTTCATGTACTGAAGTTATTTTCATGCTTTCTCTTTCAAGAAACATGGCTCAAACTGTATGCAATAACTGGGTGAATAGAGACAGCAAAACCCAATATAACGTATAAAAGTAGTGGGTTGCTATAATAATAATAATAATAATAATAATAATTATTATTATTATTATTTTTATTGCCTGTATGTATAGTTAGATAATGTTTTTATCAAATGAATTTTCACTCCACAAAACCTCCCTCAGTAACAAAATCAACATCTGCAATTATCTGAATCAGAAGTAAGGACTACAAAGAGACCAGATATCCCCAAAATACCCAAAATATTACTATTCAATAAAAAGCTTGTTTTTCATAGAGGTAAGAAATGCATTCCTACTTATTTTTTACCTTGCAGAAATTTGTGTGGAGTCTGTTTTTGTACTGCACAGGCAGAGGGAGACATATGTACAAATGATGTTGGCATGCATGGCGGATTACATTTTGAAGTGCAAACTCAAGTAAACATTTGGCAAATGTTAAATCACATTTTGTGAGACATTCAGCTGCCCTAATGTCATGTCATTGACAGCACAGCTAAATACCTCCGCTGCAGACTTGAACAGTTAGTTGTGAAAATGTTTATATTTTTCCTTTGACACTGAGAGATTTAAAACAGAATCAGGATTTAAAATCTCATGTGAACAGTGTCAATGGTGTAATTTCTATTGAAAGACCTATTGAATCTAAGCAACGACAAAGGGCTTTTATCCTTTTTTTTATCTACATGCTTACAATTTGAGGATTGTAATTACTGGCGAATAAATTCAAGACAGTTCATAAGAGACTTTCATATATATTATTTTAGAAAAGACAAAAATATTCTTTTAAAATTCAGTTTCTTAAATCTAACATGTAAGTAGGTGAGACAAGGTTAAGAAGGTGCATACATCTGCTGGTTCTTGTACTGTACCCTTAGTAGTTAATTCTCTAAAAGGCTAGATGAAGAGCAATTAAAAATTCATACATTTTAATCCTTACCACCTACTGAGCAAAGATTTTTTAGCAACAAATATGGAAAACATTTTACCGCCTGGATGACTGTCAAAGAACAAAACAATTGAGTTAAAATCCCGTTCCACATAGAGTAGAAACTGATTTGAACTAATGCTAGCAGAGAATACAAAATTGCTAATATTTGTACAGTGCAGACTAGATCAGAGAGCACTCCTTTATTTAAAAAAAAAAGGGGGGGGGGTTAGTGGTAGACCTTGTACTGCTACATTAGTAATAAACACACTTTCAGAAATACCAACCTCTTTCCCAAATCTTGCTGTATAAAGAAAAGAAATATAGAATTTTATAGGATATACGTACATTGCTGCTGACAATACTCTTGGCATTTACAACTGTTCATGCAAAGATTTAATTTATTTATATTTCCTTTTTGTCAACTAACTGTGTAAATTCTTTCCAATACAGGTATTTCATGACACTGCTAGCAAATACTAACTCAGGTAGTTTGGGAACAGCAGAAAATTCTTTGTATGTGAAAATAAATTACAGTTTAAAGGCCATTTTAAAGTAATGATGTAGTGTATTTTTCTATCTTTACTATTTATTTAATGGCTCTGGCCACCAATAAATGCTTAAATGCAGAATATCAGCTTTCCTCCATTACAAATCTGTATGCTCACCCAATGACAAAAAAAAAATCTTGATATCAGGCACTCCTTTGTAAAAAAGTTAAGTCACATTGTGACATCAAGCCAATAGAAAAACCCAAGTAGATCTGGGAAAGGTCAATTGTGCTCACATGTTTCATTCACATCTCCATATCACTTTTCTCCACTTAAGGAAAACAATTAGTACATATTATTTTATAGCTAACTCTAAAGGGACAGTATACTAGCTGTGGCTATTAAAGTGAATGGTTATAATCTTCAGTAAGGATCCAAATATGCTTATGTAAATCGATTGAGGCAATATATAAATAAATAAAAATAAAACCAAACAAGACCTTCAACCTTTGAACTGGGTTTTATTAGTTCTGCAGAAATTAAACCCATAATTCCCTATTCTCTGAATGACCATACTGCATTGCACACTAAACCAGTTAGCAGAAATTCTCATCTAATTAGAAAATATGCTGAAGTAAGCACTCGCTATGCAACACAAAGCAAATATTGATCACAATTGTCAAATCTGTTGCAATATCTAACCACAATGTTCTATGATTTAACTTTGTATAATTACTTTCACAAAAACCTGTCATCAAATACAGGTCCTCCTCTTATTTATTCCTGTGTTAGAGGAAAACGGCCACATAAAACTCCCGTTCAGATTTTTTGATGTGTTGTGTTTATATCAAGGTTTGATGCTCAGCCAATTATTCAGTTAAGAGCATTCTCTTCTAGATAGTGAAAGTGGATAAAATGTCCATAAAATCTTGCAAAAATGCCATTACAGGAGTATCATAAATGCAACATTTCTGGGACAGTTTTTGGATTTATACCTTGTGCTGTCCTTTCAGAGGAGCAAACATGCACAAAACCACTGTAATAACCTCTTGAAATCAGATAATATTCCAACAGCTCAGTCTCACTGACAGAAGGGGCCTGGGTATAAGCCAAGAGGCCCAGGTGCACTGTGTCATGCCAGTATTTAATGCAGTCTAATATCAGATAGATGCTAGTGAGAGAAAATACTCAGAATAAAGTACAGATAATAGCACGGACAACCACTCATTGCTAAATTACTTCTGCTCATCGTGCTGTGAGCTTTGTATTAAATTTTTTCGTCAAGTGGCAGGAATCATAGGGAGAAGTGGCTCGAAACTCCCTTCTAGTAACCCTGGATAAGGATCTATAATATTAGGCTTTCATATGATAATGGCAAATGATGCCCCTCTTTGAAAAATTTCAGCCTGGTAATGAAAGTCCTAATCAGATTGTTGTTGCTGAGAACCAGGAGGTGGGGAATAATGCCTTTCTTTCCCCTCCCCCCTGTTAGCAAATTTAGCAAACTTGACAAGATGGGTTAAGTCTTTGAGAATTTATCTTACATGAATTTCCAACAAAGCCCTTGGGTTGTTTTATAAAACTGGAAGGTAGTGGTTTAATAAAAGCTGCACCACCTGAGGCATTTTCATTAAAGGCTCTCTCTAGACAACATCACAATGTTTGCATTATCCTTCTGTGGTCCCAAGAGAATACAAGCACTACCTTTTCAGCAAGAGTTGATATTGTGTGTGAAGGCATGAGAGAAGATGATTAGATTTTGCTTCTACTCACAAAGTAACTGCTTGCAAGAGTGCTGTGGTCAGGATTAAAAATCATTGATTTGTGTTGTCTACCATTTGAATGGTAAATTGTTTTTTTGAGGAAAAAATACATTCTGAAGGTTTTAATATTTAGTCATGGGAATGATGATTTTAATCCTAACCACGCATTATTCTCAATGACTGTACTATTTGTGCTATCTGGGCTCTTAAATAATGACAGTAATTAGCAGATTAGAAAACAGGTGCAAGGCTCTGGAGTGGAAGCATCAATGTACGGTATTAAGGAACTATGGCATTTAAAATGATTAATCCGTTCAGTGTGTTTAGCAACAGGAAACACAAATCACTGAATTCTGAAACATAATGTTATCTTCTCTGTGGAAAAATTTCATACACACACACACTGAATGCATATTTAGAAAGGTTCACTGATGTTTTCACCCGTTTCGGTGGACTCACCATCTGTGTAGACTTCTCTGCGCAGATGTCCTGGCTGGTGCTTTTGCTTTTTGGCAGGTCGGACCTTCTGTATTACAACAGCACTCATGTTGCTGTCAGTAGACACAGGGCTGGTGGGTCTAGGACAGTGTGATGCATGAAAATGTCTACGGCCTGAAAATTGTTACAGAACAATAGCTATTATTTTTCTCATCCAAAATAAGGCATTTCATACTTTCTCTTTTTTCACATGAGAACTATACAGCTATATGGCACTTGAAAATATACTGTTAGAACACTGTTAATACTCTCATCCTTACTGCAATCAGTTTTACAGTGAGACATGACTAAACAGAAACATTTGCTATCCTGTTAATAGGCAAGCTGGCTCAGTTTCACAGAAATTATCCAACTGGTTTGTAGTGGTAGCTCTTGCTCCAGGAGTCTGAGATCCATACACACAGGCTTCCAGCCCAGCAGGCTTCCATAAGCAACAAAATGTTTCACTCTCAAAATGGGTTGCACCTCCCCTGGCTCAGACACTGCAAGTTACTGAGTCTCTAGCAGGCCTTAGCTACAGATGCCCCCAGCACTGCTTTGAACGAATATCTAAGAATGCATTGGGGATATATGACTAGCATTTTATCAGAGCTTATTTGCAGTTAGGAAGTCACATTTTTAGGATGCGTAGTCAGGTACAGATAATATCAATACATAAAAGTCACTGCACAGCATGAACTTGACTGTTAAAAGACCTTTTCTAAATATATAAATTTATATACACGCACACATACATATATCTATATGAATGTATATGTAGAAAATGGATGAAATCCTGGCCCCATGGGTATGAATGGGAGTTTTGCCACCTACTTCAATCGGCCAGGATTTCATCCAGAATTACTAAATTACCTCCCCTCTCACTCCTCATGATGAACAGCTGTGTGGAAATGAAACAAAGGACTGTTAACTCAGAGAGGATATGAGAAATGAGAGAGGAATGTTGCAAATCCGTGGAGTCAGTGAGGACACAGTTGTGACAGCATCCCTCTCCTCTAGGTTTGGCAGTTTAATAGGATTGGCCAAATATTCACAGATCTGCTTGAAACTAGTATTACATACTGTGGTATTCTTATTTCTTAACTGAAGTATAACAATATCCATCAGGCCTAGTCAAGTTACTGATTACCTGCAAACAGGCAGTTATTACCAGTAACCAGTATGTTGTAAAGCATAAATATTTCAAATATCATATTTCATATCTCCAGTGGTGATTCAAGAAAAAAAAAGAAGAAACATATGCATATGGCCTTGCTGCATATTCATAATCTATCATCTAAACTGTAACTAATAGCAGCTGTCAAATTAAGAAATCAACACAAACCCAGTTCATCTCAATAATACAGCAATAAGAGCTTTGAATAGCATTCTCCAAAAGATAATAATGAAATATGAAATGGAAAAGAATTACAATTTTTTTTTTTTTCAAATACAGAGGAAATAAGACTCTGAAGGTTTAATATTTATATGGACATTTCAGTACAGAGGGATTAAATCTCTCATGAAGAGAGGCTGGGAGCCTTACACTGGAAAAAGGATAGAATTTTGTAACCTTTTTTTTTTTTCCTTAACAAAAACAGTCCCTGTTAGAAAAGAACTGACTGGAATGAAGGTGTCAAATTTTTGAAACTATCAGTATGTTAATTCTTCCACAATTCACTGCCACAGGAAGTATTTGAATCTAAAATGTGGCAGTGATTTACAAAACATTTATCAAAGCACTGAGCTTGGAGAAAAAAATATTATCACAACAAAATTTCTGATATTTACCCATATCACTACATCTGACTAAGTAGTTTTATATAAAACAGTGGTTTCCAAATTTTGCTCCACAGCTTTGTAAGTCATGCACAGCTAGGCAAGACTGTGCTAGGCTCATTCAGTTCTGGCTGGAAATCCACAAGCAGGGTTGAGGTTTGGTAACAATCAATGAGACCAAAAAATTAGGAACTACTTATGTAAAACAATACAAAGTAGCAATTTATTGAAACCGAACTGTTAGTCCTATTCTGCCTCTTCCAGTAGAAGAATTGACCTCCCCCCCCCGCCCCTTCCTGAATTTCTCAACGTGGTAAGATCAACAGGAATTCAGGAAGTGGTTGTGGATAAATACATGTCATAATGGACTTTTTTTTTTTCCTTCTCATATCAAATACAGGGAAGACTCACCTCCTGCTGCATCCTGCATTTGACGTCTGGCTACTTTCAGGCCAGCGTATTCTGCAGCTGCTGCAACAGCCTGTGCAAAATCTGCATCAGTAAAAAATGATCCATCTGAAGAGCTAACACTAGACCGCCCGCTTGAGATGTTATCTTCTTCGGAAGCTGAACCCCAGCCATTGATCATGGACCCTGTTACAGAACTCTCCAAATCCCCAACACTTGAGGCAGGTGTCTGCTCAAGGCCACGCAAAAGGAGTCTTCTGTTCTGCATCTTGGCAACCTCTATATCTGCCTCATCCTCTTCCTCTTCTGGTGCATCAGTATCCATATCAGAGACCAAGGGC
Source organism: Anseranas semipalmata (assembly GCA_013399115.1). NCBI lineage: Eukaryota > Metazoa > Chordata > Aves > Anseriformes > Anseranatidae > Anseranas > Anseranas semipalmata. The sequence goes on along the minus strand of VXAA01005384.1, from coordinate 840,283 downwards.
CCTGAGATATATCCGTAGGTATGTGGTGGAGAAATAGGCCTTGGAGGGGGTGGAGGACTCACAGGCTGACGTCTGCATGAAAATACAAGGGTAAGAAGAATTGAAGTGATATAACATAACTGGAATATAACATAAAGGAAAAATAGAGTAAATTGATGAAAATACGCAGCACTGATTTTAACAGAAATTGACTTATGTTGCATAAAGCTCTTCCTGTTTCCTAACGTAGCTAATGTACAGCTAGGGGAAGACGTGGTTACGTGACTATTTAAAAAAAATCATTTGTGCACCCTTGAGAGTATGAGCAAAAGAAGTGTCTGTATATTGCTCTAAGAAGCTTGAAACTATCAATGTCAACAGATACCTCTATCCAAACAGATTGCTCAATAAACATTATCTTCCCTCCACCTGCCCCAATGATTCAAAAAGATAACAAAAGAGATACTGATGTTTCATTATTTTTAAATTGGTCTAGGTGGTAATATAAAGAAAGCATTATCTACTGTAACATTAGGTTTTAAGGATAGCAAAATGCATATAGATGTACTGGATAATTTATTTTGAGCTGAAATCATCAGTAATGATGTCTCCAACTTAAAGAAGCAATGTATTAGAAATCATTAGATCAACATTCAGTTTATTTAAAGCTTCACTCTGAAGTCCCAGGTATTAACACTGTCAACAATTTTTCTTTGCAGGGCCACAGGCATGGTCTTTAATTGCCATTTGTCTCAAAAGAAGAAACACTTTCTGCAGCTGGACTGTTGATTTTGCTTACCAGGAAATTCTACTGAAGTCTGCTTTGCGAAAATTTCCAAAGTAATTTTCCTTTCTCAAAAATTTTCCCTATTATCTCATTGACAGGATGGTGACTTTAAATCTTTTCTTTTTGGCAGGGTGACTTTTTTCTTTTAATAAATTGAATACTTACTAATTTTGAAATGAAAATTTAGCAAGGAAAAATCTAGTACTTTGTTGCATGAGCAAACTGGAACCTCTCTGCACTGCATCATCTAGGCACTGTTTTCCATTTGCTATATGAAGCACTGAATGTAATGAAGACAAGGTCAGTTAGGGATATGTACCAACAATCATTTCACAAAGGAAAAAAGAACAGAAAGCCATTGCTACATGGGAAGCTCCACCTGCCTTTGACTAGTGATCTTGCCCAATAAGATTTTACTGCCTTAATTTAAAGCTCTTCTGACAACTGTCCTTGTAAGATATTTGCCAGTCTTCCTGTTCTCTAGGTTTTGGTATTATGAGACAGGCAACTGATTACAAAATATGATAGGATTCTTGAAAATACAGCTTGCCTGCCAACCTTTAGGGATGGAATAATAGAGAGCAGCTGTTCGTGGGCATATAGAATTAACAATACTTGGTTCACTTTATCTGATGCAGTGGTTCTTGCTTTAATAGTGACACAATCTCCTATCTCAACTCTAACATTGACATCTTCTGCCATCTCACTAAATCTTTAGGTTTTCTTCTATTTGTCCATTCTTCCAAAGCAAGAATTTCAGTTTGCTATAAATTTAGCAAGCTGACCAGACAGAAAAATGTTACAGTACACAATCATCATCACCATCAGAATCATATTCTAGAAAACTGGTTCTCATAAGAGATTGAGATAATATTCAGCAGGACTACAAAGTAAAGCTAATAAAAAGCAAGGAAAATGGTGTTTTAGGCATTATTTTCACTATGAAACCAACATTTACCACAAAAAAAAAAAAAAAAAAAAAAAAAAAAAAAAAAAAAAAGGAAAAAAACAAAAATTACCCAAAAAAAAAAAAAAAAAAAAAAAAAAAACAATACAGAGAGGTAACACTAAGTGCATTCTTAACTGGAAAGCATTGTTACACCATATTCAAAACCGAAATCTCCTTCTAGAATGGGCTATTGTTGAGGACAGTACATCCAACTCCTAAATAGCAATGCCAGGGGTCATATCAACACCACTGAATGGAAAAGTCACCCAAGGTTTGCCAATTAAGTAGACAGAATTATGTGAATCATTTTTAACTGATGAGACGGATATAGCAAAGAGAAAAGTAACAATGTTTGGAAAAGAAAGATAAGAAAGTCAAATTTGCTCACTAACAATTCTAAGACTTTCTAAAACTGGACTTAACCATTGTAGGAAAGAAGAAAATAAAGACACATTTTATTTTTTTCCATCCACTCAATAAGTAAGTTATATGCTCTAGGAGCTTAAACAGGAACATCCTTCCAGACAAAACTCGACCTTCTTCCACTACTTTTGATGATATTTACTGTGACGAGCCTTCAGTCATTGTGTTGAAAGAACTTGCTGCTTTCCAGGCAGTTGCTAGCTGGTATGCATGTTTGCATACATATGCTCCAATGCGTACTCCATTCTGTAGGTCACAGAATCACATAATCATTTAGGTTGGAAAAGACCTCCAAAATCATCCAGTCCAACCTATAACCTAACGCTACCAAGTCCACCATTAAACCATGTCACTAAGTTCTACTTCTACATGTTTTTTGAAGACCTCCAGGGATGGTGACTCAACCACTTCCCTGGGCAGCCTGTTCCAATGCCTCACAACCCTTTCAATGAAGAAATGTTTCCTAATATCTCACCTAAACCTCCCTTGGCGCAACTTTAGCCCATTCCCCCTCGTCCTATCACCTGACACGTGGGAGAAGAGACCAATCCCCACCTCGCTACAGCCTCCTTTAAGGTACCTGTAGAGAGCGATCAGGTCGCCCCTGAGCCTCCTCTTCTCCAGGCTAAACAACCCCAGCTCCCTCAGCCGCTCCTTGTAAGACTTGTTCTCCAGACCCCTCACCAGCTTCGTTGCCCTTCTCTGGACATGTTCCAGCACCTCGATGTCCTTCCTGGAGTGAGGGCCCAAAACTGAACACAGTACTCGAGGTGTGGCCTCACCAGAGCCGAGTACAGGGAGACAATGTATGTGTTGCTTTCCAGAACGTGGTATCTGAGGTTCTGGAAGGTCACTCACTTAGCATTTACATTTCCATTAGTGTCCAGCTAGTTTAACTTCTAAATAACCCTGAAAACAGAAGTGTTTAAAATGAACACTTCTGTGCCCCTATATATTAGGGTCAGTCAAAATTACAGAAAAATATTATTAGCCATCCATTAATAAGAATGATTGTAAAGACTCAGGAAGATGAAGGAAGAAAAAAAGACCCACAGCACAAGAAGTGCTACCATAAAGAATAAAGAAAAACAAAACAAAACAAAGCAGACCAAATAGAAGTAAGGAATAAAAGTAAAAGCAGTTATAAACCCTTTAAAAAAAAAAAAGAAAATTGATGACTACTGTTTACTTAAAAAAGAGAAACACAAAAATGAAATAACTTTTCCAAAAACATTCTGGAAAATACATCCATAAATGTCCAGTAAGCTTATATTAATAAAATGAAAAGTTACACAGTGTGCTCAGGAAGATCAAATTAATTTCATCACAATAAGCCTACAGTTTTCTAAAAACAGAAAGTATGACTGAAATATTACAGGTAAGTTGGTATACTCATGATAATAAACAATATGTACAAACCACTGGAGAAAAAAAAAATATAATTTTGAATGCAAAAGCTGTATCTTATCAAAAAGCAAGACAAGTAAGCATTATACAAAAAAAGCCTCATTCAGAATTCAGTGTTTTATGGAACAGAAGCTGTGAGAGTATATATGCAAAATAGTTTGTTCTAAAAGCAACTCAGAGAGGAAACAAAATCTCCCTGTAACTAATATCTATCTTTATTAATGTTGGTCATTCCTTTAAATGAAAGTAGGTGGAAATGTTAAGAAAATTTTGCAAGCAGTAATTTACTGTATTAGGATTTATGAGAGGAGGAAAATCTATAGGTTATATAAATTATATATTTATATATATTCATACATATGGGTGACAAGTTAATTGCACAGTTACTGTGAAATAATGCATGCTATTTTATGATAATAATGCAGTAAATCTATTGGAAACAATGGAACTGTAATTATATGGTAAGCTGTGTTAACGATACCACTTTAATATCCTGATGACTGTGAATTTAACTTGTGTCAGCATTGTATGTACCATAAAGTGATATACTGTATTTCTTTCCATGGTATAATAATAAAGCAACTTAATTATGTATTTCTAAGGTTACAAATAGTTCTAGTGTCCTGGATCAGAAGTTAAATATTAACAGAATAAATATAATGGGGAAAATCTTGGCCTCACTGAATTCAACAGCAATTTTCAGTGGGGCCAGGATGACTTTTGTCACATCTCTCACTACATTTGCATTGACATACCTCCGGTCAGGTTGGTGTTGTATGTGTCCCAGATCCTCCTGACAGTCCTGTAACATGGGCTGGAGTTCTTCCTGGGGAGAGGGGGTGAGAGTGGCAGTTGACTGATGGCTATAGGAGACAGCAGCTGGAGAGGAAGCTGCTCCTCGAACAGGTGGAGTAGGACCTCGCTCATCTTCTTCCTCTTCTTCTAGCTCATCCTGCTGCAGATACATCCTTGCAGGTGGGACTGGACAAGGAATTTCTTGGTCATAGCTAAAATTAATTTTTTAAGAAAATAAGGACTTAAATTTTTACTGTGTAATTAGCATATCTGATACATGTATAAATAGCCCAGAAAAAAAAGATCATTGTTACATGTGCTCTTGAAAACAGTTTAGTAAGGATGTACTGACTGAAGGTACACCACTGTCATTAAGAAATCCCTTTAAACAGCCACTCTACAGCTAGTTGAAGAGCACCAGAACGGTACTGAAGGAACATCTCAATGCCATCTTGTAGGGCAAATTACTGTTCAATTAAATAGCAATGAAAGTAAGAAATGGATAATGTTTTCATCTTTCTTACCTTTCATCCACTGAAAGACTGTAATCTTCACTATTGCTATGGGGAGGTGGGTGTGCTGGAGGGGGTGGAAGAAGATCTGCCCAGTTCATGCCAGCTTGCTTGGGAGCCTTTGGAGTCCGAGCACCCTTCTTGTGCCCTTGACTCCCTGTGAATAAAAAGCAGTATATATTTGTAATGCTTTTAAATATCTCCTCACTGTAATGCTTTCAAAAACAAAATAACGATAGTGCCTTCCATATTCTCTTGATTTCTCTAGGAATTTACTGTTGTGATGAGTTGGAATAAACTGGCATTCCTTCTTTTTACACCAATTTGTAATTGTAGCCTCTTTGTAGAATTACTTCCCATTTTTAGGTAGTTGAATTTTACTAGAAAATTTACACAGAATAGAAAAAGCACACAAAATAAAAAACTTGAATTGTGAATAAATAGTCGAAATGTGATAAAACCATAAACGAATTTTACAATCAATGTCAGTAAGAGTGAGCTTCCTACTTCTATTAATTACATTATAGATTATCATCTAAAACAAATGAGCTGTAGACATATTTTCCAAAGTGCCTTTATATTATTTAATTGCTGGAACCTAAAATACAATATGATACAGATATGATCTATTAAAGTTCCACTGTTGCATTAAGTCAATGAATATATGTAATTTGTACTTGTCCACTGAAACGTTTTAGGCACAATGAAATTACTAGTTTTAGTCTAAATGGCAGGTGCAGTTGAAAATAATTGCTGGCAGAACACAAATAACAAAAAAAAAAAAGAAGAAAGAAGATCGAGGAAGTACAGCTCAAACGTTTTCAGCTACTATTACTGGGAAATTATAGCTTATAATAGAACAATGCAGCTTTAACAATTTGAGTAACTTTGAATAAGGACAATTATTCAGGTGGTCTTGAATTTTAGCTTTGGACATAGCTATGATCAGAACTAACTCTACTATTGTTCCTTTGTATACATTTTTATCCTTCTTTGTTACTGTTACTTCCTTAATTGCAGATAAAGTACCCATACTTTTAAGCATGTTTTAGAATCCTTCATATTTCTCTCCAACTGAGATATGGTATTATACTATCATAGTTAAGCCTAGACACATGATTAAATATGTTGCAGTGAGATTTAGGAAGCTTGTTTTTCTCACTTCCGCTGCCTCAGATTTTCCTGTCTTATAGACAGTAGTTCTGCTTATTATTGTCCCACATTAGCTGCCGGATACCAATGTGTTTTAGCTATGCACAATTATTTTTCTGGTATCTCAGTGTGTCAAACAAGACCCTAACTATCCCAAGGTGACCACCATCTGCATTCTCTTCCCTATGCACCATGATATATACTAAGTTCAGCACAATTAATTTATTACTCTGGTCACCTTGCTTCATTCCTGCTGGAGTCGTTGGTATAGGACTATAAATTGCTAGCATTATGAATAGTCATAATAGGTGTCAGCATGGTGAGTACCACCTTCTTATTTTCAATTTGCATGGGCTCATACCCCTGAGACGTTTCATGCTGAATTTCAGATCTTAATGCCATTGAGCAGAGGCTCAGCACCATATCCTCATGTTGTAGACCTGGGAACATGCAAAAGACTGTCTCCCACAAGAACACCCTGAACAGCTGGGTGAATTAGGAGCCGTGCTTATCTCACCCCAGCCACTGAGAATTCAGGTCACCCACAGGCACAGCAGGCTCATTTACACGTTGACACCTCTGCTGTGCCTCAGTCATAACAGGTTACGACAGAGTGCAGGTTAGGATTAAGGCAGCTAGGCTATCAAAGGAGACAGCAGAACAGAAAGTGAAAAAGAAAGCCCTAGCCTTTAGAAGCTCAATGTAGATAAACATAGGCTAAGTATAAGACTTACAGTAAAGCCCCAGACCAAGCCTATGCTTGGTTTCTGATTCATCTTTCACACCTCTACCAAAAATCAAAACTGGAAGTTAAGAGCTTATGCCAATACAACAAGCAATTAAACCATATTCTGTGGTTCTAAAGCACAGAGTACAATTTCAGTGCCCTGGTCAACGTTCTGCAGCACAAAAAGTTGTCTCATTTCAAGATTTTTACAAAGGACTTTTAGATATTTTGCATGGGAGATGCCTATGAGAAACAAAATTTAACTTGGATTATCTATGGTCTACATTTGAATGATGAACAAGAGTAGTTTTGACATACAGCAACTGAAATCTGTAAAAATAGTATGTATATGTAAATGCTCTTTTACCCAATAAAACGTATGGGATTACTTTAAAAAAAATGAAAGATTTATTAAACCAGTTCTATTAGGTATCACTCAAATCTTGTGGTATCTTGAGCCTGTTCCATGCATAAGGTTCTCTTGGGTGCATAGAGCTAACAGATGGAAAAGGAGTCAGTAAAATATGAGGAAGTTAACACATAAATTAAAATCATCTATTTTTTTTTTCTTTGGTGACAGCTGAAAAAGAATTTCCATGACTTGTCTATCTGGAGTCCGTAATAATTAATTGACATTTAGGTGGCACTAAGTAATCATGAGGATGCAACAGAAATACAGGCATCTATTGAGCCAGTTTTTACCCTGTTTAACATCTGCGTCCTATGTTATTTTCAGTGGCTCTGTCCCCCATATCCCCTCTGTAAGTCCAGTAACTAGGGCCAACTATGGCTAGAGTGTCAAAGCACCAAAAAAAGCTAAGGTTTGGTAAACATTTTAGATACTCACCAGATGTGCTACTGCCTCTATCTGAGCTGTTGTAGGATCCACCTGTATTCTGGTCATACGACTGGTTGTATGGAATTGTTGGAGCAATGTTGTCATTTACCCGGTAATCTGTAAATTTAATAGTACAGTTAATGCTACCCTTTAGAAACAGATCTACTTTTATATACCTGCTTTATAACACAAAACAGACCTCCTGAAAATAGTGAGGAAAAAACAAATTGATTTTCTGAAGGGAAAATCATCCTAAATTCACATTTGATTTTGATCTTGTCTCTGTAAGTTTAAGGAAAATCATGGGAGTAGCTCCACATTAAAAATGAAGTAAAATAAAATCCTATGCACACGGTTGTTCCAATGCCTCTGCAATGATGTCTCAGCGGATATATATGATCTATGTGGGCATTCTGCATATGAATAGACTGTCACCTTGATTGATTTTCTATGGTCTCTGCTTAATTTACACATGCAGGGCAGCCAGTGGGCTGTGGTAGCTACTTTTTGTATTTCAAAGGTGACAAACTCATAGAGGAGTCAGCCCTCAATTACAAGGGTTGAATGATCTGCTGGAGCAACAATGCAGCTCCCCTGAATTCAGTTTACAGCAGAGGAGGTCTTCTTTCAATGTCTACTGTCTCCAAGATTTCTGTTTATATTGGGTCGTGCAGGTCCTAGCAACACACAGGGCCTTTTTTTGCTAATGGCTATTACAGTAACGTCCTTCTCCAGTTCTAAAGCGTTTGATAGATATGTTACTTTCAAATCTGTATTTGGCAACCAGATCTGTAAAACTTTTTCAGAAGTAAAATGCTCATCTGACAAAATAGTACTTTCATGCCAAAAAGTTTTTATAGTTTACAGAGAACAGAAAGGAGCTGCGTTACTCTTCATGTGGCAAATAAAACTGTGTCATAAACAGAACCATTGGACATAAAGTAGTGACAATGAAGCACAGCATTTAACTCATCAAAATGGTTATTTCCCATCACAAAAGCTATAGGTATAATTGTCAGCAAGATGGTTTTGTCTTAGGAAATGAGAAAACCAAGATCAGAATATTGACTCATAAAACGGCAAAACAAAACAAAAATAAACAAAACTAAGAATCCAGTCCCCATCTGCTGCAGAAATGTTTGTGATAATGTAAGCATGGGAAAAAGAGCAAAATGATAAATTCCACACCAGAGTGTATTCTGTAATAGTTTCTCAGTCTAGCTGAATTCCACAGACCATGCTGAAGCCCTACATACCACATATGTTTACACAGAGGATAAACAGTAAATCAACACTCTGAAATATGTATATATGACTGTCAGCAGACAATGCTTTAAGGGGGCCTTTCCACACTACAATATGCTAGAAAATATGCAGCTGTAATATACACAGTTTGAAAGATGCAGTATCTTCCAGGGCATAAAAACGAAACATGTTTTAATTCCAAAATAGATATGTAATACACAGTTCATGAAAGCAAACATAATTACAAAAAATACAGCTTTCACCCTCTAGTAAAGAGCCACAAAAATTGAATTTTCTTTTGACATGTTTATGTCAAGGGAAGGTGTCACATTTTATATTGCCCTTTGAACTCCTCTGTGAGTAGATAGGTCCGGTAGAGAAATCAACATTCCTGTAATAAAATGTATCATTTTACTGGATAACTTATCACTATACGACCACTTGAGTTACAACAATCCATGCAAAAAGTTCAAAGTTAGAATGGGTCCAGTTCCTAGGGATACTGTTTTGCAAATCAGGTTATTAAAAGAGGTTGCATGGTAGCCCGGAGGACTAGCAAGAAATCACATACCTATTTCTTCCAACTCCCACACTCTATATTAAAGAAACATGCCCCCAAGGCCACGAAAGTAGATTCTGATGTTTCACGTTAACACTGAAATCAATTTATTTATAGCTTCTGGATCCACAGACTTCAGTCAGGGTAACAAAGGAATTTAGTTTCCAAAATTGTGTGCAGTAGCATTGCCTCTGAATATGTGAATCGAAGGCTTGCTAGGAACAAGTCTAAAATGAATTGGATAGCTCCATTTCTGTCCCCAGTGTACAACACAATACAATTTTACAGAGTTTGATATGCAAAATTTCATTCGTTTACATGAACATGTAGATTTAATTAGTCTCCATCCACGACTGGGAAGAGTGGGTTGACCTATTTAAAATTTAAGGTAGAGTATAATGTAACTACCATGCATCTGGCTTATGAATAAAATATCTGGCCTCTGTCTTCAGCAATCCCTTAACCACTATTAAATTTAAATTAATCACAAATCAATAGGAAATATATTTTATATTTTTGTTTCTAAAGATAAAATTTGTTATTTGCTATAATAAATTCAGTATCTGAAGGTTATTGTGGTGCTAATTAACTTTCTGACACTGTTAGCCGTGAATTTCTAAACCTAAAGTGGAAGAAGTCTAAAAGCACCACAGAAGTCTGTAATTGCTGAACCTGAAAGCTTTAGACTCCCAGCACCAGAAAGTCAAAACTCCTCTGATGCCTAAAGAGGAGAAACAAGCTAAAAGCTCTTCACCTTTGTTTAATTTGTTTTGCTCCATAATGTTGTACTGTATGGGTGCAACCTCTTGCTTTTGCTGAACAGAGGGTTTCCAGTGTTTCTCATTCGTATCCCCGCTGCCATTGTTAACATTATTGCTGATATTTGACTGGATGAGTTGAGTGGTGGCATAAGGAGTGGGCTGCCCAGGCTGGCTGACAAATCTTCCATCCTTTAGATTTGGACTATTGAAGGTTTTCATCTCATTGATTTTGTTGCTTAGGTCCACGTCACCATATACAGTTGACTCAGGCAACATCAGGTTTGTTTGCTTGTTGTCCAGCTGATTGTTGTAATTTGCTATACAATCGGCTAACCACAGAGGAAAGAAAAAAGAAAAGGTCATTCTGTTCGCTTACGCTATACTTTCAATGAAATTCCCTTTAAAATTTTTTTAGTGCATAACTATATGGCTCACATCCATGAAACTGAGATATTGTAATTAACTAGTTTATTGAATATGTTTTACCTTATAAAGTTACCGCCTATACTCTTAAGTCTGCAGATCAAAAGTAGTGATCACCGTTTTGCTTCACTGTAAATTCAGATCTACTGAATTGTATCTACTATGACTTACCTTTTTTATTTTTATTTTTATTTTTGTTTTTATTTTTTTTGCTTTTTCTACATTGGCCATATAAACATGTACATTTTTAGACATTATTCTCAAAGCACCATAGGTGTCCAATCAATAACTGTGATTAAGATAATTTGCAGGAAAAAAAAAAAAAAAAAGGAAAAATCAACCAAAACCTTATAGCGGCAATAACTAAACAAGACAGTAATTTCATGTCAATATAGAATGAACAGCATTTAGACTTTTGTAGTCTGTATAAGAAACACACAATACAACAGATTTTTATAAAACAGATAGAAGAATGATTACATGTTAACAGAATTAATTAAAGAGAAACAGTACAGTGTGAAAGGTAACTCAGTACCCAGCAGCAAGACTTTATTTGATCATTGTTTCCTTGTACAATTTTGTATTTTGGTGTGAAACAAAAAGACAAGAAAACACTTCAGAATTTTTGCTAATTAGTTGCTTTGGATACGGCAAAGTAATACCACAGTAATACCATTGTTCTGTGTGCTAAATATAGACAGCATAGATAGCATGAATTCATTTTTCTAATAGTTATTGTATCATTAGATCGGTACTTGTTACAGTCATATATTAATTAGATGCATACTGATGTTCAGGCCACTATTGTGTGAACCAATGTGTCTGTCTTTCTGGCTTCTCTATCTTCTGTGTGACAGTAATTCCACATAATTTTTTCCTGTCCCTATCTAGTCCACCAGAAGAATACTGAATGGAGTAATGCAGTCTGTGGATTTAGAAGGTTAAGTGAAACCAGCATTCCATGATCATTAGACAAAAATTATCATTTGCCAGCTGATTAATGCATCAATAATTACATAATCACCAGGAATATAGTTTTCCTCTTTAAAAAGATGTAGCATTTATGTTAATAAGTTTGATTAAAAACTTGAAGTCCATTACCTGTGGAGGCTGCAATTCATTTACTAGAGAGTAAAAATAAGTACAGAATTCAGGATTTGACCATTACAGTAGGTGAAATAACTTCTAAATACAGAGGACATTCAATTTCAAAAATATTCCCTAATACAAACACCTTTCTTGAAAAATACTTCCTGAAAAAAAGAGGAATAAAATACTACTTGACGAAGAAAATCACTGATCCAGTGATTAAGGAACAGTATCAGAACACACTACATCCAACTTATTCATTGCACATTTTATGCCCCCAGCATGTATTTTTGAAAGTTTCACTGTTTGATATATTTTTCTTTCTTACGTGAGGTGTTATTTATTTATTGCTTCACAGTCTTAAACTTCTTGATTTCTACTTCTTTAAATGTCTTCATTTCTGCTTTTTCTCTCACCTACTGAGACCATGCTAGTCTTTCCTCCTTTCCCAGGGCATTGCATTCATTATACTGGGCAATTATACATCCAGTATATTCTTCATTCCTAATACTTCATGCTTTGTTATAATATCCTTGCAGAGTCACTTGTAATATATATTTTTACCTTCTTCCATTTTCAACTACATCCGATTTTTGTGTAGGGCAATATAATTGATACAATATATAAAGCAGATATATTTTTTTACATAAACACAACTCCTCATACAAAGTACTTAAAACTGGTTCACCTACATAACAGAAGATTTATTCTGCTGGATATTTTTATAGAACAATGTGTTGCCATTCTGTAAAGTTGGAAGACATTACTATACCACCATGAGCATCTTGTCTGACCTCAAGCTTGCAGGCTCTTCTTCAACGGAAGGAAGGCAACACAACCAAGCTTAACACAAAAGCTAAATCAAGACAGAATCCGCTGCACCTCATGACAAGATGTTATAATAGTTTGCAACCCTCAAAAATGTGCAGTCTTCCTCTTCTGGATTTGTTAAGTTTCAGTTACTCAAACCTGCTATGTCTGCACGAGAAGAGAAGAGAAGAGAAGAGAAGAGAAGAGAAGAGAAGAGAAGAGGAGAAAAGTTCTGTTGGAAGGGACCTACAAAGATCATCTAGTCCAACCGCCTGACCACCTCAGGGCTAAACAAAAGTTAAAGCACATTAATGAGGGCATTGTCCAAATGCCTCTTGAACACTGACAGGCATGGGGCATCCACCACCTCACTAGGAAGCCTGTCCCAGTGCTCAGCCACCCTCACGGTAAAGAAATGTTTCCTAATGTCCAGTCTGAACCTCCCCTGGTGCAGCTTTATGCCATTCCCTTGCGTCCTGCCATCGGTTACTGGGGAGCAGAGACCGGCACCTCCCTCTGCGCCTCCCCTCCTTGGGAAGCTGCAGAGAGCAGCGAGGTCGCCTCTCAGCCTCCTCTTCCCCAAACCAGACAGCCCAGGTGTCCTCAGCCTCTCCTCACAGGACATGCCCTCCAGCCCTTTTACCAGCTCTGTTGCCCTCCTCTGGATGTATTCAAGCATCGTAACACCTTTTTGATATTGTGGAGCCCAGAATTGCACACAATATTCAAGGTAAGGCTACACTAACACTAAATATAGTGGGAGAATCACCTCTTGTGACTGACTGGCTCTGCTGTGTTTAACGCCCCCCAAAATGCGGTTTGCCCTCTTGGTTGCCAGGGCACACTGCTGGGTCATCTCTCCATCAGAAATCTTTTTACCTAGGCATTTGTGGACGTGATATCCTCAGGCATGGTAAGACACAAGTCTCTAATGTTAAAATCTCTCTCCTTACCCCAAAGCACCTGGTGCTGGTCACTGTCAGACAGGATACTGCAGGAGATGAATTACCACCATCACATTATGGCTGCTGGTTTCACATTAATTACACTGGAGGTAATGCTGTTTTGCACTTATGCAACTTCATTACAGGTAATCATACTCCCTCTCTGAAATGCTGGGAAATGCTAACAGCAAAATTCAGCTAGAAATGCTGGTAGTGCATAGGGGATGTGGAAGAGACATATTTTCACTCCTCACCAGTAGCACTAACTGGGTTAAAAGAAAAGCAGTGTCAGGTCCATTTAAAACAAAATGTGTAACAAATAGCACTTCCAGATAGTTATCCCCTATTTGGCACTCACGAGGTTTTCTTCAAGAACACTCTGAATCCTGCTCAAGATCCTGGGAACTCCTGCTTAACCTAACATTTCACAGTTTCTTTCAGATAGTGAAGTTAACTTTTTTATCCACACACCCTAAATGGAAAAGCAGCTATCCAATTTTGTACAGAATGGAATCCCAAGGGGGATTTTTAATGTGCCTAAGTAGACTGTCTTTCAAGTATTTTAGTGATGTTTTATTGCTTGCTTCCCATCATGCCCAAAACAGAAAGAAAATCTCACTGGTGTCATTTTGGTACTTTTCCTTCTCCATCCAAGCAACAAAGACATGCAAAACAACCTAAAAACATACTTATCTGCTGTTTGTCAGACATTAGAATATACAAGTTCAGTGTGACTTTTGGTAACATGGAACACTGCAGGGGCTCTTTCACACAGCTTGTTACAATTGGCTGGGGACCAAAAGGGACCAAAAAATTGGGGTCCAAAAAGGGACAGAAAGCATAATCATGACATAGCATAATGAAACTACATTAAATCTGAACATATTGAGAATTAAAAAGAAAAACAAACCTGTTCTCAGCTATTATAAGTATATACTGTGTAAAGAAGATTCCTTAGCAAGGTAGAAACATATCTAACCTGGTCGACTGTATGTTGTAAGGTTGCTATCACTGTTTCCGTTGCCAGAGGTGCAGCAGTTGATGGAGCAGTCATTGTGGTTGTTCCCTGTGTTAGGCCAAGTATCTGCTAGCCATGGCTGTGTGGCTGGTTCACTGATGTTTAGGAGACCTGGCCTTTAAAAACAAAGCTTGGTTACTTCCAAAATCAAACACAAGCATTTTCGCACTGCAATTATATTCTTCTCAGTAGGTTAGATATCACATATTTAAAGGCTTGAGCACTGGAAAGTACAGCTTGATTCAACTGTATAATGGTTTCCAGTCTCTTATATAAGAAACTATAATAACCTGCTCCTAGGTAAGACACTCTGAAGTGAACAGCCAAGGAGAGCATCAATTCATTTTGTTGAACTGCACATACATGTTTGTGTACAACCTTTAATTGTTTGGATTTTAATTAACCTTTAATTTGTTTTTGTTTTTTTTTTTTTGTGGGGAGGTTGGATTTTTATCTTCTTGTCCTTTCTCCCTCTTACTTAAAGAAAACAAGGTAAAAAAGGAGGGATTGGCAAGTCAAACAAACACAAAATTCAAACATGGAAGATGGATATGCAGAAATAAGACCTAAGTTTGTACTTGAATTGTACTGTGAATAATCACAAATTCTTGGTGATTTATGAAGATGGGTACTAATCACCATCAGATACTATTGTTGTGGATCAAAGCGAAGAGTAGATTACAGAAACCCCTGTTACTTGGGAGTGTTTGGGTCCCACTAAGCACACTGAGTATATGATACATCTTTGTTAATGAATAAACCACTTGCTTAATCTTTAGGTGGGTGGAACAGCAGCAACTCCCAAGCAACTTTAAAGTAACTGGGAATACTCAACGGCTTTATAATTATCCAGATACAATGCTGCATATTGGCTGCATTTAGAATAATGTGTATTCCCACCATCAGCAAAAAAAGACAGTATTGCTTGGTTTCCCAGTTGCTGATTTTTTCTAGTGAGTGTGAAAGACACTTTGATGAATGTTTTGTAGAATCTTTGGTGCCTCTTTAGTTGTTATACTAACGACGCAACAGCATGTTATAAAGTTCCACATAAGTGGCATCCTCTACCACCAATTGCTTTTGATAACAAAGATACTTTTAAAAAAATAGATAATTTTATTCAGTCATATCAAAAAAATGGAACACAGTCTCTTTCATCACATGATTTAACAAGGCAAGTTTCCATTGGAAATAGTACAGAAGAGTCTCTATAATATTAGATGTGATGTTCTTCAAAAATAAAATCTACTAATCCTCTGAATGTGCAAGTTGAGAATAAAACTGCATGCAGTTTGTTAATGGGGGATATAGACTATCAATGCTGCAGGCTTAAGTCATAGTCTTAGAATGACATTTAAAAGATCTATACATACATGTGTATATATATTTCTGCACTGCATATGTCACCTGACAATTTAACATAGGAGGTGATGAAGCATGACTTACTGTCAGGCTATCACACCAGCCAGTACACATGCATTAGAAAAGTATTTTTTGTAAATCTGAAATAAATGTACAGTCATGTCATCCTGTGAGCAGTCCAGCCAATTTGAAATAACCTGCTTTCTTTTTCCTATTGTTCTGCTCTTACAATGAAAATACACCTCAAGGCATTTAGAGGAGAGAAAGCCTTCCAGAAAGCTTCAGCATTTTCAAGGCCCATGTACTGGATTTTTGTATACAGAGGCCCTTTGTTCCTAAAATTTACTTTGCATTCAAACAAGTTGTCATACAGGAAATGTGTTGTGAGGTACATAGGTAGAGGAAAACTCTACTGGGGCCATTTAGGTGGAACTGTAGGCACAAGATATTAGCACTACAGCTCCATAGCCTGCTGCAAGATAGGAGATTCTCTTTTGCAAAGATCTTTAACCTTTGCAGTGAATTCTCTGAACCCTCGAATTGCTGTACCGGGCCTGGGGTGGGGTGAAGCAAGCAGGCAGCTGTGTGGGTGTGGGTACCTGGCTGCTAGCTGTAGCCAATCCACCCTAATTACCATTACTTGAATTCTGTCTGTAAAGGGGATTGCCACAGAAGTGGGTATTTTTTCAGTATCACAGAAGTGGGGATTATTTTGAAATAGATCACTGCGATATTTTGAATTCTGAATAATCCTTTAACATGCTTGCATATCTGCACTTGGCAAAAATGCAAAACCTTTCCAAAACATTGCAAATATAATGTAAGGAAGTGAAAGCTTTAAGTTTGAAATTCAGAGTAAAGGTTTTCTATGTAAAGATAAGATTTTTTTACTTTGCAGAAGTATGTTTCGTATTCTACTAAATGCTGTACAACATCAGATGCTCTGTAAATGCCATATACTCAAATGAACAAAAGAAGCATAGATGTTAGCACCTTGAACCAATTACACTGCTAGATTGTGGCACTGATCCTTAAAACTAGGACAGTAAAAAATGATGCTGCTTCTCTAGCAGTACCAAAATGACTGTATATGATGTAGACACTTCTGTGTTCATTTCTGTCCTCTGAGTCTATGTGACTGTGCTTTGTCTATCTTGTGCTATGGGAAGAGCGAGGAAGCACAGTGGCACAAAGAACACAAAGGATGTTAACTGCATATCTTTTTGAACAACCTTGTCAGGGAAAGAGAGGGTTCGTCTCTGCTCTCTCTTATTTTCTCACTATCCTGGGGTGAAGGCAGCAACCCAGTGATTTACAGATTTGTCCATTCAAACATCACATGGTAACTGTTCTAGAGGTTTTCCTCCATGGTTTTATGGCTATGACAACACAGTGCTGGACACAGAGATCTGCAATTGCTCTTAACATGCCAGGTACAGTAGCAGCAGTGGATTAACTCTGCACAGCATTCAAGCATATTGGGAATGTTTAATTTTATGCCTAATCTTCACCATTACCAAATTTTTCCATGGTCTTGCAAATTAGGAATCACAAGATCCCACTTGTGAGACAGGAATTGATATAAGAATTTATCACCCAGCTGTTCTCTGAGATTTTAACGTTTGTTCCAACATCATGCCAAATCTTTAACTCAAATGCTTACAAAAGAGCATGCATGGAATATGACACAGAAAAAGAAGTGTGCTAATAGAGTGACACTGCTCCGACCTGCCTTTTTGCTAAAACTGCTATTTTGCCTCCTGAGGAAAGCTCCATCTCTATGTGGGAAATGTAAATTACTGTTTTGTCCATTGTCATTCACTAAGTAATAATGTAAACCCAGTAAACATATTTTAGTTAAATCCTCAGTCTTGAATGGACTACATTCTCAAAGCAGGGGGGTTTAAATTAAAAACCTACCTGTTTCTTTCTCCTTCAGCGTACCATCTCTTGCAAGTGATGCTTTAACTGGTTTGCATTCATAGCAAGATTTTTTCTTAAAAAATCAGCTTATAAGCCATTTGTGTCTTCAACAAATTTTTCCAATGAATGTTTTTCTTCTTTGTAGTATTTGTGAACCAGCTATATTTCTTAATCTTCATAAATGCCACGACTTAATTACTTTTACTCCCTTAATCAGCTGCTAAGTCAGATCTTTATTTTGAAGTTAAAGTGCTCCCTCTGCTGCTTATTTTTTGAGGCGCAGTTTTTACAGGTTAACAAAGCAACTCAGCTAAAAATACCACGGCCCATTCTTTGGAAATCAATCTAAAAATGCAAACCACAACCTTCTAAGCAGAAAAATATATGGCCAAAATGTATACATTAACATTATAAATTAAAACATATCTTTGCAAGTTGTTATTCTGCCATCGTTTATAAGGACAACTGTACTCCTAGAATCTTTAAATGTAGTTGCACGCAATTTACAGCTTTAAAAAAAAAGCACATAATTACCTGCCTCCACTGCTTACGGCATCTCCTCCTCTCTGATAGGTTACTGAAAGATTTAAAGATAAAAAAAAGAAATAATTTAAAAAGCATTAAAGACTCCTTAAATAGCAATATTAAATATGCCTTTGTTTCATTTCAGCAAAGACAATAAGCGTGCAGTGTTTATACATTAATTCTGAGTCTCATTCTGAAAGTTATTCCTTCAAATGCAAGTTTATACATAATACTTGTGATGCTTGATAACTGCTACTCTTAGCTCCATCAAAGTTTCATATTTCAGTTCTGTTCAGAAAAACACAAACAAATACATGTATCGCTTAAGAAAGCAGGAAACCATACATCAGGTTGAACTTAACATAACTCTGCTGACTTCAGTGGAGTTACTCTGTGGAAGAATTGAGGTCATATATTTATTTCATGAATGACTAGATGTTAAAGCTTTGCTCTACCTTATTATTTTGGTAAGATTAAAGAGGTAGCATGATTTTATAACAGACCTTACTTCCAATGTAAACAATGGCTCATTACAGCTGAATCTACTACAAAAACATGCTTTTTTTGAATGTTACTACACCTATGGAACAAGCATACTGTAAAAGTCCATAGAAGCTTTGTATTTTATAACATTTTACAATTGCATTTAATAATGATACTTTTTTTTTTTTAAATCTAAAACCTTAAAAGTATAAGTCTTGGTAAAAAGTGACTGGCAGAAAGAATAATTCCTAAGGAAGCATTTTTGCTAGCAGTAGGAGCAGTTTTGCTAGCATTTCATAAGCATTACACGTTAACTAAACTCATGTCCACATGCTTTTATTTGTTGGCATGGACTGCATATCCTTCACAAGGAGGTACCATAGTTAAAAAAGTTATGTTATAGGATGCATACATCCAAGAAGAAACAGTGCTATAAATTTTTCAGGTTTGCACTGGGCTAGGCAAAGGGTTAAGGAGATTGCCTCCCTGCAAATACTTATGGATTCTACACTTTCCATCTAGGAATGCCTTGAAAAAAAAGCAGTCAAATTCTGCTCTTTAGAAGAACTCCAAACTGGGAGTCTGCAAGACAGAGATAATGCTGGCCGTGATTACAATAACAGGATTAAAATGTAGGATGCCTTGCTACAGGTAAAGTCTTTTACTGTAGGTAATGCTAAAGAAGAGGGTCTGGTACCATTTAAAGTCAATGGAACTCATGACTGGGATCGTGGATTGAAAAAGGATTTTTTTTTTCCTTTAAACGTTTTACATACTTTGTGTTTTTCCAATTTCTTCTTCAAAAATCTCAGTGCTATTTATTTTGCAGCTCTGACATATTTTATGGAGCTGTGATATTTTCCTTTAATGTTAAGAATCCAACCGAGAAAATGTATATTAGCTAACCTACCAACCTCTGCAGAATTTCAGTAGCATGCTACAATTGTGATTGCAGTAGAAGCTCTCTGTTAAGCCAATTAAAGTAACAGCAAAATAATAATTTGAATTAGTCTCCACCGTGGATCTCAAAGGACTTCAGAAACATTAAGGGCCACTCTGACTCATGCTGAACAGTAAGCAACTCTACTGAACATAATAGGATGACTTTTGAAACAAGATACTATTCAGTGTGATTAAAAGCATGTGGATAAGAATCTAACCCATTAGCACTAGGTCTGTGTGGATCAATGCAGATAGACATGAGACTGTTTCAGCTGCAGTCCAACCTGGAAGGATGTAACACAGCTGCTGTCCAGAGGCCAAATTAGTACAGTGATTCTTAGCTATTATTTTGAGCTAAATATTTTGAGCTGATTTTGTGCGGAGTAAGAGTTAAATGGCTTTTACCCTGCCTGGGTATACACGACCTGCAAGTCTCACAGACCTCCAGTGACAATAAGGGATTTAGAACAAAGGAGGAAGATACGACCTGTCTATTCACTCAGCTTCTAGCTAAAAGGAATGTATGTGGTACAATGGTGGGTAGTGAATGTGTTGAATAGTATCCATTGTTGAGGAAAAGCTGCCGAACTCCCAGACTGTGGGACAGACTGAAGGTCTGGTCTACAGAGCAGAAGGGCTCTCACCGACTTCGGTGGGCTAGGGCTTGGTATGTGTTATGGAAATATTTCATACATTTCTAAGCAAGAAGAAAATGAAGATGATTTTAAACCCACCCTGAACATGAAATGCAGCTTTACATAGAACAGGACAACTGCTTTACAGTTTCATAGCACAAATACAGTTTAAGGCAGCAAGCAAAGAAATATAACTGATAACACGTTTTGATTTTCTGTATCTGCCAAAGCAGGCAACTCCTAGGACACTGGTTTAATGCAGATTCATAGGAAAGACAACAAGCAAATGTTTCACCAACTATATCCCATTGGTTCCCTCACAAGTCAGCATCTGGGCTCTGCTAAGTCATTCCTCCTCCATCAGAAGTGCCTTTGAATCACTAGATGCAGAAGGCCACACTACTTGATTGTAACGCAAGAAGAGAGCCCAGTTGTACGAATGGACAGGAGCATGCTACAAAATGATATGCTTGCATCACATGGTATATGACAAAATGGTACACACAAATGGAAAAAAAGTGTCAGCTATAAAGCGAGTATACACTGCTTAGAGAATGAAATAATGATACCTGTCATTAATGAAATTGTTTAAGAAACTTCTGAACAGCTATGCTGGTTATGGTAGAAAAAGAGAAACAGTACCACGAACACATGCTAAAGTAACAAAGAAGGGGGGAAAAGTGCAAATATATACCTGTTGGTGTGAAGGTAAAAGACGGGACTGAAAAATCAAAACAAAATACAAACTGGTTATTAAGCTGAAGAGAGAAAGGGAAACATACCACATTAGTATAAATCTAGCAGACAGCTGAACATAAAACAAATGCAAATAACTAACCCAGTAGTTCAGTCACATTGATATAGAAATAAAATTAAATTTGTGATTCAGAAAGAAGCTTGTCTCCACAGGTACCACTCTGAAAAGAAGTCTTATACTCCACTGTGCTCCTGAGGGGAATGACTGGTTTAACCTTTCACTACCCCTCAGTTTGGTATCTTAAGTTTTTTCTGAAAATCCTAGTACAAACAAAAACCCTACACTGTTAATCATTTTAGAACTCAGAATGACAAATTCCTTAACAAAGCCTTATCAAGGTCCTATTGAATCTTATCTGCAGCTCACTAAGTAAATGCTCATTATGCTGAACTAATAGGCACACTTAAGTATTCAGTAAGAAAATAATAATCACATAAAGGAACAAAGACAACTGCTATTTTACTGTATCTGATTCAAAAATGGTACCAACTCTCACTGTACAAAAGGCACTAAAACCTACTGCAGCAACTTGTTTTTGTTTTCACAGAAGAGACTTGTAAACAATTATGATCTTCCTTAAATAATCAAAAAAAAAAAAAGTAAAAGATATCACTAGATACAACACCTTCTGTAAGACCTTTCTACCTTTCAAGCCATGGCTTTAAGAAGGAAAGGTCAACAATGGAACAATGACATTGCTTGACAATCTTCACTCTCACAGCCACTATAAATCCTCTTTGGATCAATAGTGCCTCTAATCCAAATACAGAGTGCTAGCATCTGCTCTTCCTATTAGCACATGCTCCCCCTCCTGTTGAGAAGACAGTATAGTTTTTCTACCACTGATAGGCAGAAAAAGGTTAATATTGCCCTTTTTGATCTAATGAAAGCAAAAAGAAATGTAAGAGGAACAATAAAATATTACTAAAAGAAACCCTCGGATGCAATTTGATCAGCAAACCTGTCACAGAAAGAAAATGTTCTGGCTAAGAGAACAAGCACTTACTGCAATTTCTGCAGTAACATCAAGGTTTTGGGGAGGGGGCTCTAGAGTGCATTGTTGTTATAATTTAGGAAATGCTGTAGTTTCCCCCTACTCCTTCCAAGCCAATTTATTTCCAGGAATATGACAAAAAGCAAAAAAACAGAAAAACCTCTGAGCATTTTGCCCATTTCAGGCTTCGTTTATAGTACAGCTCTTTATTGTGGAAATTCCATTGTATTTTCTTTGAGCTAGGCCTTTTCACACAGTCAAATTTAATTTAGCTACATTCAAAAATATAGAATCACAGTAACAAGCTTTCATTAAAATAGAAGGTGCACTTAAACCAGGGCTATTCAAAAGAGAATCAAATGTCTCAAAATTAATTTGCAATCACAAGGACATGAAAAAAATCTTAAAATACTGACTGACTGCTTGCCTGTGAGCTAAGTATTAAACATAGTTTAGTTTTTAAAGAATTGAGGAACAGATGAACAGAGGTTCAACTAAATGAAATCTTTATAGCTACCACATGAAAGAACAACTTAATTTTCAGAACTTCTATTAATAGTCTTCTGAGTGTGTAAGAGTACTAGTACAATATGTGTGTGTGGGAGCAGTGAAGTATTTTAACAGATGTCAGGCCTGAAGCTAAACATAAAAATAAATAAATAAATGCAAGGCTGAAGAAAGATCGCACTTGAAGCGATGACTCGATGTACTGCAGAGTGGCGAACTACTTTGCAATTTGTATTTCATTAAGGATGGCTTTTTTTCTTGAGGAATACTTGATAATGGAGATGCATACCCCACTTTTCTTTATGTTTTTATAAAAATCCCCTCTAAATTACACAAAAGGTATTTTTTACAGATATTGAAAAACACAGCTGTTTTGAACAATAGCTGATGTCATTAAAGTAACCATTTTTAAGAACAAATTGTATGCCTTTTGCTTAATCATAGGTACTGCTGAAAGCATAGTGATGTTAGTTTGATAGAACTGTAGAAAGGCAGTATGGCAGCATGCTATTAGTAAAACAAAACAGAGCAGGCCGATGCAGCAATATGTTGGGGTCTGTCTCATCTAAGAAATCCTAGAACAAAATCCAACGTGAAATTTGTCCCTGATCCCTGTGGTTACAACTCCATTAAAACCACTGTGCCTAAAGTCTACCAAGAGTATTGATACTTTCATAGCATGGAGGACAACTGAACCTTGCAGCACTCCAAAACAGTTTCCAGGTCTCCATTCACTCAGTTACTATTTTTAACATTGCTTCTTTTCCATAGCAACACACTACTACTGTTTAAAAACTGTTAGCCTATCTGTCCTACCCATCACACATTCAGTCTTGAAGTAACTAAAGAATGCACTCTCATGACACCTTTCAGCACCTTTTAAGCCCAGGTCTATCTCTTGATTGTTAAATATTGAACCAAAATCTCCCTTTAAAAGCAGGATCTTCCATTTTCTGATTCATTCCAGAATTTATGGCTTTCACTCCATCAGTGCCTATGAGTTATTGCTTTGAGATGTAATGAAGTGGAGCTTACTGAATTCAGCTTCAACTTCAGGGCTTAATCAAAAGATCACTGTATCAGGAGAAATCAAGTTTTTATTCTAGAAGATCTTCCAGGTAGAGATTCTAGTTTTGTTTGTCACAGAGTATAGCATAAAGCACTGCTTGTCCACCAACAATCTGATATAAAAGGTATTGATAACATGAAAATGAAGAGTGCTTTGAAGTTAGTCCCACTGCTGTCATTGTAACTGAATGCAGATGCAAGATTTGATAGCCCCAGAATTCAGTCCCAGAGAAGGGTCTCGCAATAGCATTTATAAAAGAGTCTTGGAAAGTATTATCGACTGTTGTGCTTTCACAAACAGTTCCTTTACCACATTCCCCAGGAATATAAGGAAATTCAAGAACACACACCAAAAGCATCACTGTAATTGACACCACTGTTAGTATTCTTAGCAGTAAGCAAAAGACTGAATGAGAGGGACAATGAACAACCACCCAGTTGCTTCCTTTTCAGATGGTACAGTGTCAGGTAGTAAAAGCATATTGGAATTTCCCAGACTTAAATCCATCTTGTACGTTCCTCAATTGTATGAGTACCTTTATGAAAAGATGATCTAGGTATTTTGCTAAATGCTCATACTTTAAAGCCAGGTTAACACATTATGTAAATAATAGCGCTTTCTACATCAGCTGCTGATCCAAACTTCCTGGAAGTATTGAAACAATTTGATAATTCCTGCATCAAGTCTTAAAAGAGCAAGAGACTGATGATACAGTAAATAGCCAGTAAAGAGGCATTCAGCAGGTAGGGGACTGAAACATAATATGGCACCTTTTCTGATACCAGCATAAGTACTAGTGAGTCCATTTCGCTTCTTCCTGTGGCGATATAACCAGATGCTGAAGACCATGAGGATAATCCAACAGGCTGCACCAATTCCAGCAATAAAGGCAGGCTGTTTTACTACATCAGAAATCTGCTGGGCTAAACTGACTTGATCTTCTGAAGACACAGGGTTACCATGCAAATCTGAAAAAAAAAAAAAAAAAAAGACATCTCAAATCTCCAATTAATCTGAATGAGTATGAAAAGAACTGACAGAACTGTAGCCTGGATCTTTAAGGCAGTATGCTTAAGATTGCTCTTCAAAATCTCTTTTCACAGGTCTAGATAGAAATAGTTTGTTTTCCATACAAGACAGGTTATCTTCAACTCAACTGGTTTTCGTTTGTAACAAATGCTAAAATCAGGCCACTAGATTATTTTTTTAATTTTAGCAAAGCAACATCAGTTTCAGAAAATCATTCAGAAAGTCAGCAAAAAAACACAGAAAGTAGACAAAAGCTCAAGCATGAAACATGCTTAGTGTGTTCTTAGGGCTCTGTGAATGTGCAGAAGTCAGCTACACATACATACATTCTGATAACTGAAAATCATAGAAGAATTACAAATTCAAAGTACATTCACATGAGGTTGATGTTGAGGGTTACATTTTAATTTAGCAGTTCCTGACATATGACTTAAATATCATATTACAGTCTAACACACTCTTTGCAGTCTCCCATTTTGACCTCAGTTAAAAAAGACTGAATATTTAAGAGTATGTAAAGAAGTAAAAGTACAAAATAACCAGTTCTGCCCACTTGACATGGATGAAAAAGCTCAAGAATGACTAAAAAGGAGTTCTGAACTGGTAAAAAAAAAAAAAAAGTAAAAAAAGTCAAGCAGTCTCATTATCACTGGACATGCAGCCCTCTTCAAATACTGTTTATCCTTAAAAATACCAAATCAAAATAAAGAACATGTATTTTTCCTCAATTTTCTACTTTTTTTTTTTTCCCTATAGAGAATTCACCAACAATAATCAGTCTTTTGTTCTCTATCTGTATTGTGCTTTTGCAAGAACCTTCTAGGAACAGTAGTAAAAATATTCATTTACTGAACAATGCTTTCTAACTGAAATGAAGCAACTCAAAGACAAAATACTGTCTTCCTGATTTTTTACCACTACAGTGAGCGGTTACTGGAAATTTCATTACTGCACAGGGTGAGGGCAAGAATTTGAAACCTTTACTCAGAGAGGATATTGCTTTACACATTCCACAGCTTAGTCTTTGAAATACCCATTTTTATTCTTGTGTAAATCCAACAGTTTGTTGGTTTTTTTCTACTATGGGTAGTGACATCATATTCTGAAAGAGAGATTAGTGTTTTAAGGTGAAAGGTGCTGTTATTAATATCATTAATACAAACTACGTATGAAATGAAGACCTATTCACTTAAAAAACAACATCTTTTCCCAAAGGACTAACCAGTGAATAGATTATTTTATTGTGATACGTCTTGTATTGTTCTGAAATAAGCCTAAACAAAATATAAGAAACCCCGATATAAAAAGGATATGGAATCACAACAAACTGTACAAAAAACAAACCTCCTCTGGAAAAGGATATCTTTGTGAATGGGAAATGGTTAAATTAATAACAACTTTTTTTCAGTGAAGAATTCCAGATTTCATACCTATCTGCGACATACCTATCTGTGACATACCTATTTGGCCAAAGAATCACCATTGCCTTTGACTTTATTGGAAATTTTATTTCATATTTCAGGTCCCTTTATCTTCTATGATCCTAAGTGCACTGCCTACTCTGAAAGTTCACCAGGCAGACTCATTCTTTTCTGACTAATACACTCTTTGTGTCTGCTGGGTTTATAGATTTCATGCCTATTTGTGCAAGGTTAAGATGGGTTGCTTCAGATTTTATGGAGACAGCCAAGTGAAGTTCCACACAAGTGGCCAGATGGGCTTAAACGTATAAAGTATACTGTGACTAATGAATTAAAACTGTCACTCCGTTTCTCATCTTTTGTCTCTTTGCAGCTGAGGCCATATTAAGATATGAAAACTTGCATCATCAGTCTGCTTTCAAAGTGAGTAACCCTACTGTTTCTATATTTTTAAACAGCTACACTACCTCGTACTTCTTAATGGAATAGAAAAAAAGACTTCGAGACAACCTATGGTCCTGAATAAACTTAGAAGATTGATAAATGCTTTTCTCTAATCCTTTAAATATATATATTTAAAACAATAAACCCCCTGAAAATCACAAATTTAAAAGCCAAATGAGAACGTTTTAAAAACATGTCAATAATACAACTATAAAGAAGGATGGTACTTTTATATATACAAGCATTTTGCGTTGCTCAGTCAATGTGTTTCTGAAGATTACAAAATACTGGAGAATCTCTTTGAACACTTACTGTTCTAATTTTTAATAAGATCCATTTCATGGTACTATTTTCCTAGCCATTGCAAGCATAGTAACAGCATAATAATATATTTGCTTTTAAGAAACCGGGCTTATGCGACACTGTATATGGGTGGACTGTTAGAGCCTTTACATTAAATTAACTGGTATATATTTACATACATGCTGACAAGAAAAACGCGTATCTGTACATGTATATTCATATAAACAGAACAATAGAAAAGAATATGGAAGAGCTTTCAAAAGGCCACATTTGACCCATGTCCTGCTCCTCTTATGATCTAAAAATAGAAAGTAAGCTAAATATATAGCAAGGGGAACAAAATCCAGTGAACCCCTCATTACTAAAAATTTTCATATACAATGTCTAGGAAGCCTTTCTTTCAGAGAAGCATCTTCACTCTTCGTAATAGTCCCATGATATCAGTCAGGAAAAAAGCTCTTGAACAAAAAAAGTACTGTTTCTTCATCCCAGGAAATTTCTGGAAGCTTTGACTGAGATATAAACGTTTCTTAATCAACATTCCTGTTCCTGCTTGCACTCCTCGGGGAAACATGCCAAAATAATAAGTGAACATAAACATTGTAAGGCAAAGTGCATCTTACTGCCAGAGCAGCAGCCGCAGCTTATAACATACTTGAAAATGCCTCAGAGTTGTTGGAGCAGGCTGATCCCACAACTCCCTGAAACCAGCATATTATCACACTGACTCATCCTCTTTTCTTCTACCCTGAGATAAGAACCTTCTTTTTATCACAGGGCATGTTGCTATGGCTATTGCTCACTGGCTACCTGATCTGACTGCGCTGAAGCTCCAAGTTTCAAACTTCAATGAAAACTCGTTACAATTCATATCGAAAAGAACTGGGACCTCTAACTCTCTATGTAACATACTCATGTAAATAATGTAAAAATCAATGTTTAAGGTGTTAAATGTTACACAAATGATTAATATAGAATTAAGATGAGTGCCAAAGATTTAAAAAGACAGGAAATTCCAGGTTCACAGGTGTGCAAGCAACTTCGTCTTTGCCCTGTATGTGTACAACCTACAGGATGGTACTTTCCAACATGCCTGTCTCATTTAGTACACAAAATGTATGAACAGAAAATAGGAAGAAATAATTTATGTGGACATTGGTAATTCTGGCAACTCAAAACTGGCAAAACACCTGGAATGTGTAACACAATGTCTGATGTTTCCTCAAATACATGTGCACGATGCAGTAAGAAAATAATTTGGTAAAATACTCCCAGTCTAAGAATACACTGTTTTGTCTCCTTTGTAGTTATGCACATTTCCAAAACTAGAAAAATACCATTTTTGCAATTTAATCTTACAGCATACAGTTCGTGAAGAGACAGCACCAAGCTGGTTTGGAAGGGCTTGCTGTGAGGAAAAAAAGTCCCTTTTAAAAAGTCATTTGCAGGCCACAAGACAAAAATATCAACAAAACTCACCATACAACTATCACCCTAGAAGTACTTGAAGGGCTGACAGAGTAATATCCCTAATGGCATCCTAGCTAGTTCACAAATCACATCTCCTAAACAAAACAATTAGAATAACAATTCAGTGAGACTTTCCTCTATTTTGTACACTTGAGACATCCGCTAGTTAAAAAATGCACTCAACATTTATAATTGTACAGACATCTCAATAAATAAATGCATAGCATATATTCATACAAATTATGCATTTATGAGTTGCATTAATGGATGCTGTGGGGCCTCTCAGAGCTGGTACCCTGAACAAAATAAGTTGCAGTATGTTCCCATTTCATTGACTTATTTGCCAACAAGCATACGTTATACAGCAGAGCTATCATAGGTAGTATCACATCACTGGACAAACATTAGGCTAGAGATTGGCAAAAAACAGTTTGATCCGATAATTTTCACCTTTCTGTACAGAGCATTTTAATAATCAATGCCCTGAAGTTACATGTTGTGACAATAAAAATGTTCTATCAAATTTCTCACTATGATTTTTTTTTTCCACAGCACAGTATTATAAACACAAGGATTTATAATGAGCTGCGGATAGCTCTTATGAAGTACATATTTTTTTCCTTAGCAGCAAAGCTCTTCTGGTCTTTCATTATGTGAAATATCAACTTTTTAAACAAACAAAAAATGGTTTTCTAGGCCTTGGAAATCCACAGAAAGCTTCCAAAGGACAATCAAAAAACAAAAAGAAAATTTTAAAAATTTAAATTGAAAACACCCAAGTGGGGTGTTTTAAGAAGATGCATGATTTTTCAGCTGATCTCATGATTTTAAGGACTGAAAGGTGATTTTTGAATAACAAGCAAGTATATTGTTGGCTCGTCCCAGGTGGCACTGAAGTCTGGGGTACCGCAGCTCAGTGAGCTGCTTCATGTCAGCTGAGACATGGAAAATGAAAGAGCTTTGGGCTTACCATTTGTACCTGTCTTTGTAACAGGTTAAGTGCGTGCACAAGGTCAGTTATCACAGCTCAGCTGATGCATGGCACTGTGATCGCACGCCTCAGCTCTCAGAGAATCCAATTTCTCCTGTCCTCCCCTCTTGTTCTGGAAGGCGGCCCCTGAAAGGTGAAGCTTCCTCCTGTCACACACCCGGCTGAAACCCTGCCCAGACATCACTCACAGTCAGGAGCGCGGGAGCGCCTGCACAGCGCACAGCCTCAAAAACGAGGTCGCTGTGCAAGAGCATAGGCTACACTGGAGAAAAAAATCTCACGTTAAATCTCTTCTCTGGACGTTCCAGAGCCAGCCACAATCTGGTCTCATGTTTTTGTAAGGAAAACACGTTCTAAGGAGACAGACATTTGATTTTAAGGGAAAGTTCTTCAAAAAAAGTAAGTCAATATCTAAATCACACAGTATATCACTCTTCTGCACATGGAATTCTAACTTAGTTCCAAAAAAAAAAGTAGCTATTGTACTAATTCAGATATCAGGAGAAGACTTCCTGAAGGAATACTTGGGATCAATGAAAGAAATGTAGAAACTTGAAGTTGTCAGAGACAAACACGCAGTTCCTAGAGCATGTAGGTACAGTGAGTCACGACTCTTTCAAACCTCCCAAAAGTAGCATCCTTAGTCCTTTTTCCTCCCCCTCCCTGGCCTCCCTTCCCTCTCACTGTAACCATGTAATTTACTGCTGGTGAAAGGTGCCAACTGATGACATCAACAATTTAATTTTCTTCCTTCAGGAGAGCTACCAGAACGCTGCAGAGTCTGCTCTGCCCCCCTGCCGGGAGCGCATCCAGCAGCTCAGAACGTGAGCCTTTGCGGGGGCTGCAAGAGAACTTGTATTCCCTTTCCACAAGGCAGAGCTAGGGAAAATGGAGCCACTCATGAGCCTTGAGGATTTCAGCTTGATCTGCGCTAATAAAGAGTACTCTTAAATTTAAGTACTAATTTTCAGCAGCCTCCTGCAGTTGCCTAAAGAACTGCAGCACTGTCTAGGTATTCCTTTGTGCTGCTTTTAGTGGCATGGACTCCCATAAATCTCCTCTCTCCGGGTTTTTGTCATGCAATTTTAACAACTAAATTAAGGGATTTTTACTACAGTACATGCAGATTTGTCCATGCCACTTAATTAGAAGCAAGCAATAAAAAATATGAAATCAAACCCCAACAACATGGAAATATATGGCTTTTACCAGGCTAAAGGCACACTTCTACATTTGAACACCCCCGGAGGTGCGTGATTGCTTCATGCTTTCTAACACAGTATCAGTAAAGGCCAGCAACCCAGAAGCAGGCACAAATCTTACCCTGACAAGAGTCTGATTTGTTTCTTTTTCCACTTACCAAAACCCCAAAGTTACTAAGCTGTATTATAAACTTCACCTTTATTTAGCATTTACTTATCATCAGAGAAAAGGAAAAAAAATGTTTTTATGAAGTCTTTGGCTTTGAACTTCTAGGCTACCCTGTTATTTTATACTCCTTAATTTAAAATTTTCAAAATCTAAGCCTTTCAACAAACTTGAATTTGAGTGGAAAGATGTAGGGAGCTGTGAATGGAAGCTGGTTGTAGAAAAGCACAATCCAGCAAATAACTATTTTTTTTTTTCACATATTAATCAAATATCACATAAACCATGTGTAATTTTGTCTTGAAATCTCTATTAATGTACTTGGGAATCATATGCTTGTGTAAGTCAAATAAGTTAAAGATAACCTTCATTTTAACAGTCAAGGAAATGTTCATGTAATTTTCTGGAGAATATATTACTTGTTCACTCTTGTTTTCACACACAATAATTACAGTTTTTTAAATACAAAAAGTCAAATAATAAGGAAGATCTACTAATGATACAAAGATAGAAAGGCATACAAAGTCCAAACCAACATGGTGAGTTTCCTTTGTGGTTATATATAAATTATATACTGTAATGATAAGGTAGTCTGATACAGGCATACTGGTAAAGCGGTGTATGACTATACCTAAAGCTACTTTAAATATTCTTCAGCTAACCAACAGCAAAGATGCATTTTTCCCAGATACATCCAGAAGCAATGTCCTTGATCTGCATTTATGACAGAGTAATGTTTTGTGTAAATGAAGTTAGGAGGTCAAGATAATTTTAAGTCATCTGTGTACTTTTGTTCCTCTACTGGGGTTATTTACTAGCTTTCACACATAGCTGATATTTATTGTGCCTAATGCTAGCATGTTCTTGGTTTTTTGCATCAATAAAGAAAGATAAAAGCTGATCAAGAGAAATCACCTCTCTAATCTAAAGTGAGCCGACACATAGTGATTCATACCCCTCTAAATGTTTTATTACACCATTCCTAAGTGTGAAATTTCACTTTGAAAAAATCAACAACCAAAAAATACTGCTGAATTGGGAGATAGAAACATTCACATGTTATAATCCTATCTTTAGAATGCAGCTCTAAGACAAGTTTAAAGCCAGAAATGCCAAACCCTGCTGTTCCAGAGATCAGGTAACACTATCTATTTCACTTGTCCTGACAGTATTTCTGGTGCTATAAAAGACAAAAGCAACCAAACAAAAATCATTGAAACCAATAGGTAGGATTACCAGCAGGCTTACCTAATTGGATAAACTGGGGATCACTTTTCACTCCAGGTCCTGCCCCAGTACTTGCTGCCACTTCCACGCTGTATCGAATACCAGGAACTAGGGAGGGGATGACTACAGAAAAGGTGGAACCATCTACCGTTTTGTTTATATGGTATCGACTTTCATTGCCAAGACACCAAACCTGCAGGGAAGTAAGTTTATTGTATGTATAAATGTTTAAAATTCAACAGTGAAGGATAATTAGAAGGAAGGCTGACAAATTCCCTTCTGCTGGATAAAATTCAGAATTTGTCACTATTCTAAGATCTGCAGCCATGGATCACTGTCCCTGGCATTCTCAATACTGGAAAGATATTTGTTGTTCCAAAGAGCAGCTCCAACTACTAACATTATGTGATGGGTTTATCCTAAATTCATTCAATCCATGACAACAGTGCTAATAAAACTAAAAGCATTACTAAGATGGAACAAGTAACAGAAGCCCCTTAACCAAAAATCATTCATATAAACAACAAAGTAAGAGCTTTCAGTTAAACTAATTTGCAATTCTCTTGTTCAGGAACCATTCATCAAGCAAGGATTTCTTCACTCAAGTGCAAGGGCGAGTCTTTCATCATGACATCACAAGAGAACTGATACCATGCAGGAATCAAAAAGTTACCTTTTTTTTGAAAATGGCAGCAAGAAGCAAGGGTTGAGTAATATGCCATCTTCTATTGAGAGACAACAATGTGATGTCAGATCTCATTTTTTGGTTGAAATTAGGACACAGGTCTAAAGACTTCGATTCACCATTTTACAAATGCATTATATTCAATCATTAAATGACTGGGAGAAACAATGTGATATTTTTATCTCCTTAGGCCTGCACTATTTGTGTGGCAAATGCTTTTAAGAGTATGGCTGAACACTCAACTGCTATTAAAAGTGAAGTAGCAGATAACTAGATCTGTTAAAAAAAAATTGATGAAACTGTTGTTTTCTTTTTTATTCCTTTTCCACAGATGTATTGCTCTATAATGAATATTTATCCAGAAAGTTAAATTAGTTAAATTCAGTACCTTATTTGTAAAGAAGCAAACTTTCCTGGGAACATCAGCATTTTTGAACCTGTGCTGATGGTACGCAGGAGGGAAGATTGTGCTTTTGACACATGGAGCTCCTAAAAGATTTACTACCCAGATAGCTGTTCTTAATCCCTTGTGCAGTTCTGCTGCTGTAGAGATTGCCAGGTGAGCGAGCTAGAGTTTCCCTTCCAGAACAATTGCTAGGGCACTTTCCATAGAGTCCTTTTTGCCTAGATACCGTAAACTTTATTTCATCTTCAGGGCGCTGTAAGACCCTTTTTCATTCTCCGGATGCCAAGGACTGAAACAAGGCTAGTGGGACACTGAGGATCTGAAATATATTTTAAGCTCCTTTGAAATAGAATCCCACATATAGAACTGCTTCTGTAAAGCAGGTCAGAGCACACAAAAAACACAGAAAAGACTCTCCTTTTTATATTCTGATATTAAATACAGACTGTTTCAGTCAGAAATAGGTATAATTATTAGTAACATTGCTCTTAAATTCTGACAGGTGGTCTATGAAAATGCTATTATTTAAATAAGAACTGGATAAAGTGAGGAACAAAAGGCTTAAATCTGCATTCTGATGAGTCATTTTCACTGAAATTGTTACTGCCACTTTGTACAATAGTGCATATGCAAACAATAAAAACAATTTATTACGTACTTGCAACTATGCACTACTTATCTGTAAAAATGCTTTGTTCTTAGGTGTTCAAATAAATGCAGAGATCCACAAATTGAGAATGGTAAGTTAAACATCAGGTTATTCAGTGCTTGCCAGTACTATATTTGATTGTATACCTAAACAGGCAAGTGAAAACTAATTTTCAGAATGTTATGAAGTAAGGAGGGATTCACACTATAACAGACACATCAGTGAAGAAAAAATTAGTATAACAAGAGAATTTCTCTGCTGTGGTTTGAATTTCGTCTTTTTGTGTGTGCTACTGGCACTTCTCCAATTAAGATGGTATCCTCCTTTCTATTTGTTTTATCCTTTAATTAAGTAGGTACGCTCTTGCCTTAGACCGAGGTGCTGAGAAAATTGAAGAATTCCCCCCACGCGTGCACAGTTTTTTTCTGGGGGAAAAATGTGAGATAGAAAAACAACAAGGAAAAATAATTTTACAAGACTTTGTTTTTCTTGTTATTAGTTCATAATCATAGATGACTGTTTTTGCATTTTTAGAGAAAAATATTAAATATATATTGCTCAAATAGCAACTGCATATATATTCATTGTGTCTGTTTTCTGTCCATGGTGAAAAACACAAAGGAGAATCACGGCATGCACACAATAAATGTAGGAGAAATGTGCCAGTGTGCCACCTACTGCTCCACAAGCACTATAATATGGCTTGCTCTGATACCTGATAGCTTATTACCTCTGAATGCTAGCAGGTATGTTAGGTATTATATCTACTTGGAAACGTGATTTTCCTGACCTTTATTGTTTCGTCCTTACAACCTTAATATTCCTCTAACACAATTTCTTGATGGAAATAATTCACAGATTCACAGAATTGTAGGGGTTGGAAGGGACCTCCAGAGATCATCGGGTCCAACCCCCCTGCCACAGCAGGTTCCCTAGAACAGGCTGCACAGGTAGGCGTCTAGACGGGTCTTGAATATCTCCAGAGAAGGAGACTCCACAACCTCCCTGGGCAGCCTGTTCCAGTGCTCCGTCACCCTCACCATGAAGAAGTTCCTTCGCATGTTGGTGCGGAACTTCCTGTGCTCCATTTTGTGGCCATTGCCCCTTGTCCTGTCCCCACAGACCATTGAAAAGAGGCTGGCCATATCCCTGTGTCCCCCAAATTCCACCTCTTCAGGTCAAGGTCTGTCTTTAAATAAAATAATTTTGCAAATATTTTCTTCCAATTACTTTATATATCTGAAACTAAGCCACAAACCGATTTTTTGTTCTTTTTACCAGTTGACCAGGTTCTGAAAGGCCTTTTATTATTCTAAATTGACTGTGAAGCTTAGTGATCTCTTCCCTTTTCCATTTCTACTGAGGGAAAACAATATAGTAGAAAGAGTTTTAAAGGCTAGGAATATATGTCTATAGCACAGTGTTTTACCTCAAAAAACACCGAAGACATTCTCATTTAAAAGTTTCTCTCAATAATGTCCATTTGCAGGAGACTGAAACAGATGATCCTGTCACTCAGTGGCTATAAAGCTTACTTGATATACACAACTAAATATTTAAAATGTCTGTAGCTTGCTTAGGAAAAATAAGCTTAATTTAATTTGTTATGTAAAGTAGCTCAAAACAATTTGAACTGAAAATAAATACACTGTATGCTGCTACATGAACATCAACTAAATATTTTATAATGTACTTACAATTTGTTAAAAATTATATAGCATAATGAGCTGTGTTTGTATAAAAGACAAGAAAAATTTCTATACACATTTAGTAGCATGCAAGCACATTCTTTTCTTGAAAGTTCTCCATTTAACTACCCAGTTACGAATAAATTACTCAGATCTTAACACTGTTAATTATTATCCCTGAGCTTTTCAACTCATTAAGCCTGTTTATATTTATTACCTTAGCCAATGTCTTTGAGTCACAAAATGGTTCTCAAACAGGTATAGTTCCCTCTCAGTTTGTGTATGCATTTCTCAATTTATAATAAAGGCAAGAAGGTAGTTTTAATTATGAGTGTTGACCCTTTGCTTTGATTTATAGAGGCTGTTTTAATTGCTTTCTACCATTTAGACAGAATTACTAAATATGGAGTTTGATTCAAAGTCATCTTCCAGCCCACGTGCTCTGACTTTAACCAGTAGATGGAGCCAAGTATCCACGAACAACTTACCCGTCAGAACCCGGGGATACAGGCATGTAAGCATTACCTTATATTCTTGAACCATTCCGTTCTGGTTATCTTCAGGGGGTGGCTGCCAGGTGACCACAATTGCAGTCCCGTTCCCATCATTTTTAGTTACCGAAACACTCTGAGGGGGAGCACTGGGCGCTGTTTGTTTGGAGAGAAGGATTGAATTTGTCAAATGCAACAGTGAGTTTTTTTTTTTTAAAGGAAGACTGGTTTCTGGGCTACACAAATACATTCTTTTACTCCCCAGCCTTCATTAAGGGCAATTCTGCCCACAAGCTAAAATGATTATTACAATAATCAATGAAAGTTACAAGGTAAGTGATGTGAACCTACAGCCAGGCTCTCAATTTCTGCTGCAGTTTCTCTGTAAGATAGGAAAAGTCATGCAGGCCACCAGACTCTCCAAACTCAGATACCCATTACCTGAATGCCACAGTCCTGAGCACTGAATTCTTTATTGGTCTCAAATCATCTCATCCAGAATCAACAGTTTTGAAAAATAAAGTCTGTGAATTGACCCTAAATACCATGTTAAACCTCAGTTGCTCACGTGTAAAAAATAATGAGTAATACAAAACTTATTAAAATCAAAACAGAATGTGTTATGATTAACAGATTTGTATTTTGATTTTAAATAGTCTTTCTAAAAACTGGATGCGTAGATGATGCTTAGGATGAATGCAGT
Organism: Anseranas semipalmata; assembly: GCA_013399115.1. Classification (NCBI taxonomy): domain Eukaryota; kingdom Metazoa; phylum Chordata; class Aves; order Anseriformes; family Anseranatidae; genus Anseranas; species Anseranas semipalmata. The sequence continues at coordinate 803,793 of VXAA01005384.1, read as the reverse complement.
TAAGCAGCCACAGAAATAAGCCAGAGCTATACTGTATTTATACCAGGTAGGGAAGAGAGAAGGTGAAAGGTATCACATCCCACCAGAGGCACTGAAATCCCTATTCTGAGGCACCGGCCACGTTGCATACTCATTATGCCTGAGCTACCAGACAAGCTACAACAAAGAGAACAGCTTTATGAACCTTCTCTTTTTAACACGTGTTTGAGATGGAAATACATAATTTAGCCCACTATATCTGTTGCCCTCATTCATCTTTTCATTTTGAATTACTGATTGATCCAGATATAAAAGCCTTCTAAGAATGTGGCTTCCATTCCCTCAGCTATAGCACTTTGATGATTTCTGTGGTGTCTGCTATCTACTCAAGATAGTGATTAGTAAGTGCTTGAATCTGACAGAAGTCACTTGTGACCAGACCATGAACTCAGCAGGGAGGAGTGCACACTGCAGTGAAGATAAAAAGCACATTTCCCATTGTGTGTTGGAGGGGGGTTTTGCACATCCCTCTCTCTCTGTCTCACACACATGGTTCTGAATATTTACTTCGATGTCACCAAACAATTCACATAATGATCAGTCCAACACAGTCTCCTCTGCTGCAGATTGCTGTTCTCAAACAGCATGCACTTCAAACAAAATCAAATAACGAACATATCAGAGAAAAGCAGGCCAGGATACTACTTCAAAAAGGAAATATGAAGACAGTCTGGCTCCTACTTGCCTTCTTCTAGGGTTTTTGCAAATTTCACTTCACTATCTGCTCCTTGAAATTCGTTAAAAAAAGGGCGGGCCTTAATTTCATAGTTTACACCTTTCTTCAGCTCTGGAATGATAACGCTGTTTTTGGTTGGAGTCCTCACTTCAAAAATTAACCACTCTGACTCTCCATAGGATGCTGGTGTAGGCCGGTACAGGATTTTATATCCTTGAATATATTGGGATTGCTGGTCCACCTGGCAAAACAACAGAAAAACACCCATTAGAACACACAACACATTGTTTAATAAATAGGAACTGTGAATGTTGTCTCTGACATTAGTCCTTGAACTATCTATTTATTTTATTCAAAATAAACAACACTGCCGAGCAAGATACAGGCTCCTTGAATTACAGCAAATTACAGGTCTGATTCACAAGTGCATTAATCTGTTTGATGCTGGTAGAACTGCACCAGTTTCAGTGGATTTATGAAGGCATTAACGTGGGATAATGGAGCTGTATAATACACGCTAGCTCTGTGAAATGAACCACCTTTACATCCATGGAGAGTCTCACCAGAGTTGGGGGAGCTCAGCCCAGACCCTGCCCACCCAAATCTGCTCTGCAGAATGGGGCAAAGGAGGTGGGCGAGGGCAGGCAATCATTGGCTCCGCAGTACATGGTGATGAACGCAGATCAAGCAGCAAGTCTGCCAGCTCTCCTGAGGTGTGGAAGCCTCCCAAAATTCATGAAATGAGCAGTGCTTCCTGCCTGCTTCCTTCTGGATTTAAAAGGGCAGCCAACTGGCACTATCTACATTGTTCTGAAAGCTGTCAAAGGACAGATTTGTCCAAGCACTTCCTCCACGATCACTGACTCAGCAGGAGGCTCCTCTGCTGGAGGAAAGGGGCTGTTTTCAGAGTGCTCTGAAGAGGCTCACAAAAATCAATATGGTAATAAGGATGAGACTTGGTAAAGTAGATCAAAATGATATTCAGTGGCCCTGATTGATTTTAGACTGAGGCCATTTTATATCACGTTTGTAGAAAAAGACATTAATGTAAGTGAGGACAGGATTCAACGTGTTTGGCTGTGACTGCAACAGAACGTTACCCTGCAGAAGTGATATCTTGTGGAGCATTAACTACCAGTTTCAATTCCTGATGAATAAGAAAGTCCAAAAACAAACAAAAACTATAAAGGTGCACCAGATTTTCCCTTTTTTTCAAAAATCTTACACAATGATATAATAAAACTATTTGCTTGCTATTTTACTCCAAAAAACACCACCTTTCGTTTTTATTAATTGCATAAAGAATGTGTGTGTTAGCTAAAACTGAGGTAATGCTTACTTTTGAAATTGCAGAGAAGCCACAGGCCACCCAAGGAAGTGACAAAAATTGGCTGCCTGGAAAAGCTTGTTCTGTAAGTAAAGGTCAAACAAAATTGTGCTAGGAACCTCAAGGATGTTTTAACATTATTAGTTAAAACAGGAGATTGCCTCCTGCAGGTGGCCTTACTGCAGGTGATAGTGTAATTACCATGCAACACAGCAGATATTACCTTGCAGCACTGAGGAGCCCTGGTCCTGGACCAAGACTCCATTGGGTGAGGGCTCTTCTACAAAGTCAAAATGCCTTTGCTTTTGCTCAAAATGTTCTGCCACAGCATGGCAGGGGCTACATCCTGTGCTCTCCCTGCCAATATATTGATTTGTTCAGATGGAAGACATGAGAAGACCTCAAATCTTACTTGTTCGATTTATTCCTGCCATAGTGTAAGTTTCCTCCATTTTTTTCTTCACTCTGCATTCTGTTTTGAAACTGATCTTCTCTGAATTACATTTTCTTTTCTCATTGCTTGTTACTTCTAGTTTCCCATATCGTTCTTTCTCTTCATTTCTACCTCTTGGTTGCCAAATGTCTCCCACAGCAAGACATTTCTAATTTTTTCTTCACTGAGGCCCCAGCCTTTCCTTAGCCTACTTGAAGCTTTTTCACTTATGTTCTCATTTCCCTTGCTTCAGGACAGGAGTTCTGCAATACTGTTTCCTCACTCTTTCATTTCCTCTACTATATTCTCCACATGACCAACTTCCTGCTTCCTCCTGTCAGATCGACATCAACAGAACATCTCAGAATTGTTATTTTCATGTCTTCTCCCTATACTGTGTGTATTCGTAGCACTGTGAGAAGAAGGATATGTTCACATGAGGCTATATTAGTTTGGGTGTGTTTCCCAGTATGCATGTAGGATGGAGGTAACACTTTCAAAGAGAATTACGCAGTATTTCCCTCCACTGGGGTCTGACAGATGGGGAATTGCCCATGTTATCTCATTAGGGGATTCATACACTTCCTACTGAAAGCGCAAAATCTTCAAATGATTTGACTCAAGAAGGCTTTGATCGGTCCTTTAGTTTCCAGAGGAGGACTTGGCAACTCTCACCATTTGATAAACAGCACTCTCTATGGAGGCAAGCAATGGTGAAAATGTGACAAAATTTAATGAAGTAGGAATACAAAGCCCAAGTAGCACTCATTCCAAAGAAAAACATTTGCAGGTGTACAAACTATATGGCTTCTTAAAGTGCGACTCCACAGCAGTCAAACAGTACAATTCAGCAATGCACATAACCGCCTCCATGATACTGATTTATACTTACAGTCCAATGAACTTCAATTGAGGAAGAAGAAAGGATAGTAGGATTGTGCAGATGTAGTACCACATCACCTAGTTCTCTCTGGACCTGCTTGTGATCCACACCCTGACTTGTTGGTGGAACATCTGTAATAGTTGAAGATTCCATTCTCACAAATATATATATAATTGTTAAAATAAGCATATGTAAATACAAATAAACATGTCATAAAACATATGATGCTTTCATCACTGAAGCATACCCTAAGTACTTTCCAGTAATGTAAGAAAAATCTACATGAAGTCTTTTCCTGAGCAAATCACGCTTAGGGGTACCAAATCAATGCACTGTGTTTTCTTCAACAAAAACAAACAGGAGAAAGAAACAGGAGGGAAATAATGACTAAGAATAAAGAACCACATTCAGGGAGATCTTTGGTAAATGACTACAGCAGCATCTCTTTATTCTTTCCTGCTGGAAGGAGAAAACTTTCTATTGCCCACTCTAAATTCCAAAAGAGACCATGAAAACTATAAAGAATGGCAAAAATTAATGGACAAACTTACTATTTTTATTTACAAAAGAAACATAGAAACTGAAGGGAAGAAAAATGAGTCATGTGCCCGTAGCTTCACTTTGATGGCAAGTGACTTCTGCAAACAGGAGGCAGAGCACAGTTGAGTGTTGTCTTGCTCTTCTGACATTTGGTCTATTTACAGCTAAAAGAATTGTTCATACACATGAAGAAACAAATTCCTCTCGAAATATGCAATAGTACAATGGAAACACATTTTCTGCATGCAGAGACCTTGGAAAGCATATTTAACTGAAATGGAATGACTGTCCTAGACATATATGAAATCTATAGGGCAGTCACGAATAGGGTGTCTAAAATATGCACGTACTATGGACGGCAGAGGAACATAGTTTCCATATTGATTTCACATGTCTTCCTTTGATCACTTCATTTTAGCAAATACCATGCTGACAACAGTTAAAATCACAGACTGGGAAATTCATGGAAAGTACTTAGAGTGGTATCTTTTTTCTTTATTTTTTTAAATACAATTCCAGATACAGGGTGATGCATTACATAAACTTCACTCTAGCCTACTACTTTCCCTGTCTAATCTCCTCTAGCAATTAGGCAAGATCAGAAAATCTTCATGGGTTCCGTTCTCTGAAGACCTTAGTAATTTCCATACCTGCTTGCTCACAAGAAGGGCCAAAGAGACAGCACACAGAAACTGTATATATATATCTATCCACAACTACAACTACTGTCATAAGTCATTGCAGGTGTGTAGACTATCTTGAAATCTGACGTTTGGATAGTGCTGTTGAAGCTGGTACTGAAAATATTTGTTAAAAGTAAATAAAAAAGATGTAAAGCATACTTTTTGCATGGTAGACATACTCGCAGTTTACCAGCTTTTGGTCCTGCCTAAATAATAATAAATACGTAAGACTGCATTAAAAAATATTGGCATGAGGACAACTTTCTTTCCAAAAATGTTATATTTGATATTTTTGCTACTAGTCATAAAAGATGAGTCATCAACAATATGACTAAAACTATTAATAGCCTCAGCCTTTTGCACATCTGTGCTATAGAATGATGTGTATAATCTATCCTATGTTTTCTTGATTAGGCTTTAAAGCTTCCAAGACAGGGACTGTGAGTGAGAACACTTAAGCATATTGTTATTAATGTTGGTCAAGTATAAAAGCTAAGGTAGGTTAGTTTCCTGATCTGGATATGAACGTTGGACAAGACAATAAATCTCTATGAACAAAAGTTAACTGGGAAATTTTTGTACTTAACTAGCTCAAACTAAAAACTTGTGTAAAGCTAACTTTACACAATACTGAAATGTTATTGGAAGAAGAGTGGAACTGCTTTAAAGAACTTGACACTTTATTACATTTCTTACTATTTATGAAAATTCTATCTATTGGTTGTTAACTTCACTCTTAGGTTTTGCATGGTCTCAGTTCTTCAGCTCTACTAGATTCCAAAGGAGAGGTAAACTTTTTCATGCCATTATAAATCATTCAGTTCTGTGAGTGAACAAAATATTCTGCCTCATTTGCTGTTTATCAGCCAAGTCAGTGATCAGTTCATTTGGGACATTCAGCCCTGATACACATCTCACCTCTTCGAACGAAACTGCACTGCATGAAAAATGGACTCATACAGAACATTGCAGTCTGCCTGCGTAATAACACGTTGCCCTTTGGAGAAGACCTAGGAACCTGTGTAATTCCTATTTTCTATGTGGCCATAACTCTGCTGTCTATATATCCACAGAAATTGTTACCCATCAGGAGAAATGCATAATAACAAAGGACAGCAATAAGAAACTGCTCACTCCTCATGGGAGAAAAACTTGCCTTCAGACCAACTTCAGAACAAATGAAAACTCACTAAGTGAAAATGCTTTTTTTCCTTTAAGGAATTTCCTTCCAAAACTATGTACTTACTTTTGCAAACAAAGAAACAAACACACAACACAGGCACTCTTAATAAGCCCATGGGTCAAAGTCTCCAGTAAAGGAGACAAAAAAAGGAAGATGATCTTCATCACTTTTTCTTCTTTGAAAAGAATATATCCAGTTTTTTCCTATTTGCTGTTAAGAACCAAAGGAAAAATGCAGGCCGCTAAGTTGCAAAGCATTATTTCCTGTATGCTATCGTGTCATTTATTTTCTATACTGCACACAAAGTTATTTTAAATTTTACATAGCTGGATTCATTCAATAGCTGGAGTCAGCAGGTGACTCCTTAATCTGCTACTACACAGTCCTGTCTTACACTTGGGTATCTGCAAGTGTTGTCTCTCTTTTCTATTGTTTCACTTTCAACAGTAGTACCATTGCAATACTTTTAATACATTGCCAAAAGGTCTTCTTTATCGGCTGACAATGTCCAATTCCTTCTAATTTTAATTTTATATCTTTCTTAATACAGCAGAAGCCAAATTATATTATGTGCTGTTTCTCCCTCTGTCTCAGTCCTAAGGCCTCATTTGATTCACTGGACATAATAATAACATTTCCATGGAATTTAAGGTTTTGTGTGATAACTTCAAAAAACAGAGATCACTTCTGTTGTTAATAAGTGCTGTTCTGCAGGATGTAACTATCCTTGGATAAGAGATACTAGGGTTCCCTTAGGCAGCACAACATGCTGTCTAAGCAGCTTTTAGAGACTATGTTATAGGGAAACGCAAGTTTAAACAATGCATTTTACTACTTAGCATATATTATAGCCAGCATAGGTAGACAGCTGAAAGCTAGCAGAATTTTTGCATCCAATATTTCTCAGTCAACTTGTGACACTCACTGTGGATGCCTAAAATGTTCAGTATCAAAAGCTTACCTTGAGTTTTCACTGGATCAGATATTTGGCTTGGATCACTTAGTCCATATGCATTAGCTGCCCTCACAAGGAATAGATAAATTGCATTAGGTTTTAGCCCTTTAACTGCAAAACTCTCTGTTTTCACATTTTCAGCTACAGTTTGCCAGCTGCTACCAGATGCATGGCTAAGGATAAAACACACACAACAGCAGGTTAGCATGTGCTTCTTTAACAACATACTATATATAAATGTAAGTACAGCACGATCCAATGAGACTCATATACCTGAAGGCCTCAATTACGTAAGAGGTTGGAGTTGCACCTGAATTCAAATTAGGTTGCCATGACAATGTTACTGTATTTCTGCTGACATCTGTAACCTCAGGTTTTGATGGAGCACTAGGAATCAAGTTTGGGTCAGTAGGTCTTGGTGGCTGCACTGGGACTCCAAATTCTAACAAAGGAGAGAGAAATGCTGAGTACAGACAGGAAGCAGCTGTAAGCTTAATGCCGTTCACATTTCAACTGGCAATTTATGACAGAGTCACATAATTACTTACAATACAATTTCTGACTTTCTTTTATGTATATTCTCCATGCAGAGAAAACCTAATTGATTTACCTTGGACCTCTATGTAAGCACTCCATGTAGCTTCGCCACTTGGGGTTGAAGCAATGCAGGTGTACCGACCGGTGTCGCCCAGCTGAGTGGGAAAAGAGAAGAATAAATATTTGAAACAATCAGGCACTCAGTGGGCTAGAAAAGTAATTACAGCTCTGTATGTTTCCCTATGAATATGGATAAATGTGTTAGACTGCAAAAAACATTGAACCAGAAACTTCTTACATTAGAAGGCATGATTTCATGTGCTACGAAATTAAAATGGATACATTTCTGAGCTTTCTTTAAAAAAGTGAAAATGCTTCATATTCTAACTTGATGTTACCCGTTCTGTAGTGAGCGAGCTGAAGGCTAAGTCTTGTAGCATTTATTCCTTACTCTGCAGAGTTCTTAACAAATAAATTGATAAGGAACTCAGATGACAAGACTCTCATGCAACCCTCCGCCTAAATGATGCCTAAGGATTTGTCTGGACTGCAGGACTGGAGAGAATGTCATACTTAAATATTTCACAAGGCCTTGTACATGTTGGGTTCTCTGTGCTAATATAAATTTCACTCTACGGCAGACCCAAAAAAGGATTTCCATATGCTATTCTCATCCAGTTCTGGATGCTGGCTTACTTGTCCATATGTGACTTAATCACATTTCAAAAGAGTTTTTTTGTTTGTTTGTTTGTTAGTTTTGCAAAGAAATGCTACCCTACTAAGGTCCCAGACTCAGCAGATGAGAGGAATGGAAGCACGCAAAAATCAGAGGTTCAAAGTTTCAGCCAGTGTAACTTGTAATTGGTAACACAGCAAGTCTAGGGAACACACTAAGTCATGTATTTGGCCTAATTTTAAGAATTACTAAATTTCAAACTACAGAAAAGATAACAGAGAATAGTCAGTATGCTGGAACTTGACAACATTTTAAAACACTTTACTGTTTGCTAGGCGTGACTGGCAATACTGACCAGGAACTTGTTACAATTCCCTTAAGGAGGCCACGTATTTGACAGGTGTTTAACCATTTTAAGGTATGTTTATACTGTCAAGTAAATATGTTTATACTTTAACAGCTATTTTGAAAAAGCTGTGTACATGACTCTATTAATGCAGTATGCGGAACAAAGGTTTTCTTTATAAACATTAGAAGGAATTAGGTCATATTTATCTACTAGTGCTGAAGCCCAAATAATTTAAGAATTCATCTTACTGAAATATAAGTTTTGCTTCCCCCTTCATGTTTTAAGTACCAAATAATCTCCTTAATTATGGCCTCTTAAAAGCATTTTTGCATCTGAAATAATGTGCCCTGGGCTATACAAGCCGAGGTGTAAAGCTTAAAGAATGAACTATCTGAAAGCATGAAATATCAAAGATTTTAATACAATTATTTAACATTTAATTCATTCTAAATGTAGGATTTCCTACATCAAAAGAGCCCTGAGGAGAAAAAACAAAGTGAAACAAACAACAGCAAAAACCCAGCACAAAAAAAGAGTTTGCCAGTTCAAGCTACCTTAGCATATCGGATCTGTAACGCTCCTGTCTCCAACTGCTTGATGCGAGAGTCCTGGGTGGAGATCAGGATCCCATCCTTTTTCCAGAGGATAGTGGGCGTTAAAGTGCCTGTGGCCACACAGTTTAGTACTAAAGTACCATCTACAGCTACAGTCTGATTCACAGGACCCTGTCGAATGACAGGGGGAGGCCGGTCTGCAATCACTGCCAGAAGAAACAACAGGAAATAGATTTGTGCAACTGGAAGCAATTTTCTAATCATCTAAGCAACAGCAGTTGCTTGAGGCTTTGAAACAAACTAAAGATAATTAAACAAGTAATTAAAGTTGGAGGCACGCATTATTCAGGGCAGGGTGCATCATAATGATGCACAACTACAGAATTTTAAAATGATATACAATACATTAATTTCAGAAAAGAAAGAAGCATTATATATATCACAAATTGGTATCTGCTAGACATTCTCTAATTCAAATGTCTTTATAAAGTGACAATGAAATGAAAAAGGACTTCCCAAACTCTTTGCAAAGGCACAGTTTTCACCTTGTTCATCTTTTACCATGTAGTAGGCCTGTATTACAGAATTCATACTTCTAGTACTCAAAGACAGAGAAGAAGGAGGTAGGCAGACATGGAATAACCTGGCAAATATGTAAGTTTGTTTGTTTTGTTTTCAAAATACTGTGAACCATCATCTTATCTTTGTGCTGTTTCCTAATTAGGAGATGCCTACCAGTAGGGTAAACACAAAGCTAATGAATAGTACCATATTAGAACTTCTCAGCTAAGAAATATTTTCCAGTAGTTTATGACAACTTCACCTGTCAATACTAGTTCAAAGTCACAAGGAGAATCCCAGTGTGTTTGCATCAGTGTTAATGCACCGTGCACACAATGAAAATTAAATGGTATTGATGAGTTATTTAATAACTATGCACAGAAAGGTATAAAGCAATCTCAATATTCACAGAAACAAGAATGATTTTCTACACATTTTTTCCTATTATCCAATGGATAATCAAGAAAAGAGGTAAAAGCTATCTAATCGTGTTTTAGTGACACCCTCCTACCTGTATCATCCAACATGGCAATAATCGGGAAATAGCCACAACTTTAAATGACATAACTCTGTTTAGCAGTGTCATGAGGGCCAATGTAACTCAAAATCTGGTTTGGTAGCTGAAATATAAACCTGAAGTTCTGGTAGTTTGGGAACATCAGATAGTTCTAGATTACTTTTCGTAACAACAGACAGGGTGTTAGCACTGCTTTTTTTGGCTAAATTCCAACTCCTGTAATTTCATTTGCATGTTCAAATGACACTCGATGTTTTCAACTGCTTAATTTATCCTTTGCTTCTTGTCCCAACTTGTTATAATGCATTGCAAGGCACTGTTAGGCCATTAGCATCTTTCTCATCAGTCAGCCAAACTAAGTTCACATACAGTTTGTATTTAACTTTGACAAGCTTCTAAAGAACTTTGCAGCTGTCAATGGTACGAGGCTCTACATAAAGTTTGCACTTAATTTTCCAAATAATTTTCTGAGCAACCTCTTTCGTTTGGACTTAATAGTTATGCTTTGCTTTATTATTACTTAATACTATTTAATGCTAAGTAATTTACAAATTGTCTACTAATAATCAGTTACGGTAGCATGTTGATATAAAGCCAAATGTCAAAAATGCATAAAAATAATGCACACTAGAAGTAATATGGATACATTGCTATTCACTATTGACCTGCATAAATTTCACTNTCCTACCCCAGTAGCCACCTTGCTGACTGATCTGTGCTCTATAGCTGAAGTCTAATGCTACTGAGATCCATGGTAAACGTAAGTGCCACTGAAGCTGATGGCAGAACTTCTATTACTTTTAGGAATGTGAGGATATCATTCTACATATCCTGCCTTTACTTTAATAGAAGTACAAAAAAAAAAAAAAACCAACAAAAAAGTTGTCCCAAGACATCATACAAAACAATTATCCAGTAGGTCATACCAGAACATATGGTCATAGTAAAGCACATATTTTCAAATGAGTTTGATTTTTTTCCAAGTTCAAATGGTACAGGTCATTAAGAGAAAAACTCTTAAGGTCCTTACCTTAATTTTCTTTTTTAAATTTCTTTTTCACCTTGCCATGGCCTTCTCCCCAGTGGAAAATGAATGAAAGTGGCTTAAGAAACGTGGCTTGCCACTTCTGAGAAACCAGAAATGACGCAGTCCTATTCCTCTAAACAATCTCAATCAAGTGGGTGTAAATAAACAGTTTTATTCTCCAGGTTCACTGCATGTTTCTAGTACTGCACTATTTCTATGCTTTCTATAGGGCAGAGGCCTTGTTTATGGAATCTCTTCTCTGACAACAGCTTCCTTCACCTCAAAGTCTCTCCCCAGACTACACTCACCCTCTTTTTCTGTAACGGCTAAGATTATTATTTTTTCCTATGTATCTTTCCTATGAAAAATGTGAAGTATTTCTGATAATTTGTAAACTGACATCACACCAATATATATATTACTACTTGCAGCCATGTTCCCTGTAGCTTTTTCATCTTAAATTTTGTCCCAACTGCTCCTAAAAGGAAATGTAGATAACACACATTTGTATGTTATTCTACTGACTTCCATATAGATTTTTTTCTTTACTATACTGCAATACTAAAAAACAGGGAAAAAAGCAGGTATATGCAGATGCTAAGCAAACAGACACACAGTAATAGGGATAGAGTTAGGCAACAAGCAATCTGAAAGTAAGCTAAATCTAGTGGTGGAAAGCTTAAAAAAAAAAGCCAGATAAATTAACAAATCTGACAAAAATCCATAAACAGAAGTATACTTACTAAATATAAGATGTTGTTTCACAACAAAAATCTGGTGTTACAGGATAACCAAAATTTAAACCCCTGACAGAGATGGCCCAAACAGGATTTTTAGGTCCGAAGAAACAATGCATGCAATATGAGTTTATGTAAAGCAGATATCAAAATAGTGTCATATCCTCCCCACTGATACATGCAAATAAAAATTAAAACATGGGAACAATAAAATAAAGGTATCATTACCATCGGTAACTTCCAAGTAGGCTTTTGTTATAATACTTCCTGCAACATTCAAAGTCTGGCAGATATAGTACCCAACATCAGATCTCTGGACGTTGGTGATGGTCAGGTCACCTGTCTGTGAAACTGAAAATCGGCTGGATGACTGAGGGGGCTGATATGAGAAAAGCAGGTTCTAAAAGATGTGTAGGAAAGAAAGTGAAAAAAATGTGTTAAATACATTTAAACATCAATAATTGTAACTTAAATATATCTAAAAAAATTCATCTTTTCACATTATACATGAAACATTCTGCTCTTCATATCTTAAGCATGTTTATACCACAAGGTGAATAGCTTTTATAAGATTTTTTTGGTGATAAAATAGGTGCAGATATGCACATAAAATTGTATAAGTCTTTTGGGGTTGCTCTAATACCCTCAGTGGTCAATGCTGGGCTTTACATAAACTTTAACAGGCACTAGCAAAGATCTGATATGTACAGATATCACCATGGTGCAAGCAACTGCAGTGAGCTCAAATAATTTGCTTGAACATCTTTTTTTTAGACTTCATCCAGGTAATTCTATTTATTCCATTTCAAATGAAAACATTTGTTTGCTTGTTTGTATTTTAACTTTCAACTTCACAAGAATGGAACAGTTTTCTAAAAAAGAGATGCTATTTAGGTCTCTGTAATCATAGCGCTTGTGTTCTGTAATGAGCCTTATAATACATAATTCAGTCCTATGCCAGTTTCTGCTTAGATAGTTTTGCTATGAAGTACATGGTATTTTTACCAGCAATGGTCAAAAGTCAAACTGCAGCCATAATAGTTCAGTCTGTTACACCACATACTGGTTTCAAATTTCTACCTTTAGCTGAACAATTTGTGAATGAGAATACTTGAAGTTTACAGAGGCTATTTTTCATCTCTCTATTTTGCCTAACTTTATTTGGAATTTCCAAAAACCATCTGAAGGACTGGGACACAAAATCTTCAGCTTTAGTATTAGCAAACCCTACTCACTGACCTCCTTCACTCATTAAAAGTGGTCACCACTCAGTGTAGTGAAAAATAAGCCAGAAAAATTATGTACTAAACAACTGTTAGCAAAAAAATCCAGGTCATACGGAAACGTAAATATAATATACCAATATACTTATACAATAAGAGATTGTCATCTGAATTTGGCTGCTAGTCTAGTTGTACTTACACATTTAGACAGAAATGTTCAACAAAGAACACTTTGTGTCATATCTCTTCTTCAAAAGATGACCCTGAAAGAAAACTGTGATTCTTTCGCTATGCTATATTGCATTTCATCCACTGGCTTTCAAGGTTCTTTACAAAGAACCTCAAAATAATTTTCCCTCCCATTCCAGTAAAGAAGCTGGGAGAAAATGTGACCTATTCAGGTATGACCTGTGAGCCAACTAACTGAGTGGAAAAGTAGGTCTCCTCAGTACCAAGCTAGTGTCCTAACCAGGCAGTGATGAAGATCAATATAGCAATCATTTAGTTTGCCAGAGAGACATACACACCTGGCAAACTAATATCTGCACCACAAAAATAGAGCCAAACTTTCTGAAAATTTGGGGGTATTTGGGAGTTAAAGCAAGCTTCAGCATCAGTCACCTTTCCATCTCTTATAAGTTTTCTCACCTAATAGGTGAAAAAGATTTCTATTCCATGGAATGTTTCTACTTGTTTCATAAGTTTATTTTTACCTTCATGGAGAAAACTGGAGACTAAGTAAAACATAGATATCCTTTCTAGTAAGGCTGACATCACCTAGCATGCATGTGATTTAGAATTAGAGAAGAAATATCCAGCATCTCTAAGCACTAGAGCTATTTTCCACATCCTAAACAGAAAAATCAAAATATTTTTCTCTCGTGTGACAACATCTCCTCAAGAAACTGCCAGGAAGAATGGACAGAAAGACTGTTTTACCTGACTTCCCTCTCTCCGCCAAAAGATGGCTGGCTGAGGGTTTCCAGTTGCTTCACACTGGAAAGTCACTGTTCTTCCCAGTGCAGCTACCTGATCACGAGGCTTTACAACAAACTGTGGAGGCTCTGAAAGAGGAAAATCCATAAAAAAAAACAAATTACACTACTGCCAGAAGACCAAAGCTAGCCTAATTGAAAGGCATGATTTGAGTCCTGACTTTAAATGGTGTAAACCAGAGCAGCTAGGTGTCTTTAACAAGGAGAGGCAGCACAAAGGCTCATCAGTCTCTAACAATCACAGCATCATCAGCACTCAGATCAACTTTTCTGTTGCTGGACCTCCCAGTTAAAATCCTTACTGTGCATCACTCGAGTTTACTAGTGACCAGTTGTACAAGAAAGCAAGTCCCACTGACTTGAAGACTTGCAGAGCAACAGACACCAATACGAACAAAACTGTTAGAATTTGGTTTTTAAGAGAGGAAAAAGGCAATAAGTCACAATTGAGAAATCTTTGAGTGACAACTGGCCCACAGGCCATGCTTTGTCAAGGGCTGTAATAAACCCTGTTGAGTAACTGCGAATTCAAGTTTGCTTGCAAAAGTCATCTTTGATTTATGAGAGAAAAAGCCTTTCATTGATTATATAAGAGACTTCTGATGTAGTTTGGGGTCACAAAAAAAATTTCAGTTTAACTCAAAAGCCCCAGAAATACTGCTGAACCATTTAAAATCTTCAATCCAATTACTGAAGAGGAATGAATTTAAAGCAACAGCAGAACTGAGTGTCTTCCTCATTTACATAGGCAAGGACATGTTCAAACAAAATATATATGCAAATGAAGGCAAATTTGAAACATCTGCTCAGCCTAACATTATAAATACCGCCAGCATTGTCCAAACTGTTTGATTTATACAGACTTCAACAACCACTTCATCCAGTAGTAAATAGAATGTCAAAAAATTGTCAGTCACATTAAAAAGAAATCAGGATAGCTGACAGCATTAGATACATTGTTGGGGCTAGCACAGAAGAACAAACCTAGCTTGTTTTAGCCTGTTCTCTCTCAAATGTGCGTTAAATGAAAGTCCATTTACTTAGTGTTTATTCAATTCCAATTCCTTCTGATCATCTGTCCAAAACTAATTATTCTCTCTCTCTTGTTTGGGTTGAGAATAAAGAGGATGCTTTGAATGTTTAGGATGTTTAATAACTTGATTTTTTTTCCCATTAAAACAGTTCTGTATTTAAAAGCTTTTCTTTAAAAGGGTGTAAATCATGTCATTTAAAGATAATGCTCAATGTATTTAATAAAAATAATGTTGCTGTGACTTTATATGGAATGAATTCAATAACAGTAAAAGTCCTTTCCAAAAATTTGCTTTCAGTGTTCATGTGGGCCAATACTCTTCAGTTATCTGCTCCTAAGTCCTATTTGCCTCTGCAAATGCCCCTGTTGAGTTCATAGTAGAGTATACTCTTCCTATCAACCTCCTGCTTTGGGGGAATTTTTAAAGCACAATATATCATTATTTACATTTGGATGCAAATGCTACCTTTCCTAGAATTTTCTTAGATAAGGAATTACATGAAGTTAAGAAGCAATTGACCTACAGCAATTAGCAGACTTGAAAACATTTAGTTCTGAAACATTCAGTCATTATCTTGGAAGAGGATGTGGGAAGATTTTGACATGATAGCATGTTTAATTTAGAATGGAAGGTGAGGCTGTTGGGGGTTTACCACTGGGTTGTAAGGTTTGATTGGGAAAATGGAGATGAGGGTGAAGCACCTTCATTATGCTGTTTGAATTCTAATAACAAGAATAAATTTAGCATACAGTTAAATTAAGGGCTTGGCTGGTTCTGTGCTAGCTTGTGACACAATACCACACAGAATAGAACCAAGGGTTTCTCAGTTCTGTGCTAGTGCATATGATTAATCAGATTTAAGATTTTGTTGAATTTGAGAATGGATACAGTTATATAGTGATAAAAACAGTTGTGACCACTGGAGAAATAGCTGAATGCTTGTGATTCTAGTACCTGGAGATGATTATTCAGGGACTACTGAATACAAAAAAAAAAAAAAAAGATGGGAAATGTAGCCTCCCAGGTAACCATGGTAGAATTTATAAAATATAAATAGGTATATGCCTCTATGTATTATTCTAAATATGCATTTAACATGTATATTAGACAAAATACCTGGGCATATCATACATATCTGTATTATTCTAAAACTACTCCTATTAAGGTAAATAATGAAAATCCTATTAGCTTCAATGTCAGAAGAATCAAAACAGGGTTATGAGAAACTTTGTTTTAAATCGTCTTCCATGTTTTTACTGCATTGAAAGCATT
Source organism: Anseranas semipalmata (assembly GCA_013399115.1). Classification (NCBI taxonomy): domain Eukaryota; kingdom Metazoa; phylum Chordata; class Aves; order Anseriformes; family Anseranatidae; genus Anseranas; species Anseranas semipalmata. The sequence continues at coordinate 787,592 of VXAA01005384.1, read as the reverse complement.
TTCACCATCGTTTCTTTTAACTTCAGTTTACTTTCACACTTTGGGTCGCACAAACAAGTTGTATGTGATGAATATACTGTAAAAGAAGCTGAAATAATAATCCACTTAAGGAAAAAAGTTCTATCCTTGAGACCATTAAAACAAAAATAAGTTTCTTTTATAGAACACAAGTTCAACTAACGCAGTCACTGAAGATAGAATACATCAGGATTTGACTCATTACATCATGTAAAAACAGAAAGTTAGCAACCCATTACCTTTCTCTTTGCCATTAAGTTACCCATACTTCATGCAGAATTTATTCTGTGCGATGTGTCTTGTCAATAACAAGTAAAAGATGGGAGCTGACTGGTTGAAGGACATGGAAGGGGATGGATGGAAAGGGGAGATGTTCCCGTCACAGTGATACGATGATTAGAAGATGGCCAATAAAATTTCAACTTACCAGACACAACTAAAAACAAAAACAAAACAAAAAGAAAACATGGAATAAATAAAATTGAATAGACATGAAACAAAGCAAAGAGTAAAGCAAAATTAAAAAAAAAAAAGGACCCTTGGTAAGGACCTTAGAAAGCACACATATATTCTGATATATGAAAAACAGGCTAAAAATGTTGAACCACAAATTTTGTATTTTATTTTTATGCAGAACTCTCTATCATGCTGGAAGTAGGCTGTAGAGTAAAATGGGTAACAGACTAAAATAATGGTCAGGCAACTTGGGTTCTATCCCAAGCCACCTGTTGTTGTGGGACCTTGGGTAAAACTTTTTTTTTCTTTTTTTTGTATTATTATTTCTCTGCATCAAGAGCTTTCCATGGTAAAATTAACTTGAAATCTCCAGTAAATATCAATTTGCAACACTGCTGAAATATAACAGTGACATTTACACCCTTTCTAAAGCATACAAACATCTACAAACGGAAAATACTTTTCTGAGGCTAATAGCTATTACAAAGGAAGTTTACTCCAACATTAATAATATGCTGAGGAATTTAGCCCCCACACCAATTTTTTCAGTATAGAATTGCTGTATCAAGGTCATAACACTCAGTATTAAATTGCAAATGCAAACTAAACCACAATTCAAATTGATTTTAAAAAGATTCTTAACCCTTTTCTTCTCCCCACAACTCTCAATTTCCGTAAAAACCCCAAAGCAGAGATCTATTGCAAAACATTGTATTTCTCAACAGAAATCTTGTGGTAAATTATCTAATAGTAAATTGTCCTTCAAACATACACGAACATTTTCATAAGGTTGAAAATGACTTTATGAATCCTGGCAGGCTAATTTCACTTATAAAAGAAAGGAGTGTTAGAAAGCATTCCAACAACACATCACTAATTGAAAGAACAGATTCAAAATAAAAATGTAAAAATTGTACATTGCTCAAATATATACAGATACTGGCAAAAAAAAAAAAATCAATCAAAAAAAGGGTAGTTGGTATAAAATAATTACAATAAAAGTCTGAAAATATATACTTTTCTTAATGCTTCTTACAAGTACCAAGCCCTTCAACACTTGGGTCTTATCCTTTTAAGCTGAGAATAAAACAACTGTTATTCATCAGGGTGTGCTTTTATATTGAGTAGGTAAGCACCTGCAATACACCATCCTCTGATAAAACACACGGAGGAAACTAATAATATCCAGTCTGCCAAAATTCATTAGGCATGAGGAATACTGGCTTACAGTTCAAATAAACAGAGGACTCCAGGTGTATTAAGAAAATGAAGCAGAAAGAGAATCAGACGAAATACTGGAATTTGGATCACACCAAGAAGCTGCAACTGTGTAAAAACTTGGTCATATGAAGAACCTGGGTTTTATGTTACTAGAGACATTTTTTTTAGGAAACAATTCCAAACAGAGGAAGTAGAAATGCACACTTTTCAAAGTTTTGATTTTCAGTTTTAAGGAAGTATTCTGAATGTAATATTCCTTAAGCATGTAGGTTCAGTATTCCTCCAAGAGAAAAAGTGTGTGTTAGTCTGCTCAGATTATCCTGGCAAATCTATGATTTATAAGAGAAGTGGCCATGAAATGATACAGAAAAATTCCTGAGAGAAACATGATTGTCCCCAAGACTGAGATCCTAGCTACTCTTGATCATGCATATTTATATTACACAATAACCACTCCTTTTTAACTGAAAAGCTCTCTACTAAACAATTACAGTTTGAGCTGCTCTAAAATTAGAAATGCTTCTCCATAAAACACAACTCATATTCTACATGAACTAGTCTGATAAGAGACATAATGGGATGCAATTCTTGCACAGAGGATTGCACTCTAAATTACCAATTTTCCCCTACTTAATAAATGCCAAAAAGAGAAAAGATAAGCCTTCCTGGTAGCAATGCAAAGCTGCCTGAGCCTTCTACTGAAACCTCACTTGAAATTTCTAACAGACAGAAATCTGTCTTGGTTGCTCAATTACATTTCTACAAATTAAATTAACTTGTAAGTGCTGAATTTCCACTTTTCTTTTTACCAGATGGTTTTGTTATTGTATGTTAAAAATAACCCTGTCCAGCAAATATATTTTTTTGCCCACCTGTAAAAACAGAGGGGATACTGATACATGAAAATAAATCCCTGTAGAAACAGGGCATCACGTTGGTTGCAAACTTGTGTCGAGGGCAAAGGGTGAAGTTTCACAGAAAAATTTAAACAGTTCTGTCAGAGGGAAATCATGTGGTTTAAAAGAACAACAATAACTGGGACAGCTACAACAAAGACCACTTTCTTACTTTTATCTACATACTATTGATATCTAAGGTTACTAAAACTGAGAAGTAAATAGTTTTTACTCTATTATGGCACATTTTATTTGACGGCACTTACACTCAATTATTAAGTAAATTAATTTTCCATGTGTTTATCATGGCTTTTCACATGGCAATTAGGGGCAATAACCTGTTTGTAAAGACAGGAAGGTAGCACGTGAAACCACAAATACCAAAGGAATAATATTTTTGCCTTTCAAATAATTTCCTTGACATGTGAGGTTTATCAGGGAAGACATGTGTCCAGTCACTGAACAAAAAAAACGAAAGAAAAGTGGTTTCCAGACCAGTGACATGATATTCTAATGTCTTATTCTTGCCAGCAATCCTATCATCCTCATTGGGACTATGGGTATCATTAAATCCACTCTCAGGAGTAGGAATTTGCAGTTTTAGGACTGAAACTACAGACAAGTATAGTTACCAGATGTTAGTGGAGCAACTATTGTATTTGACAGATGTAGTATTGGAGAGATAATTCAGGTTGGAAGCGATCTCAGAAGGTCTCTAGTCCAAACTCCTGCTCAAGCAGGGTCAGCTACGGGGTGAGACCAAGTTGCACAGGGCTTGATCCAGTCAGATCTTGAAAATTTCCAAGGACTGAGAATGAACAAACTATCTGGGCAACCTTCTCCACTGCCTGACTGCCCACCCAGTGAAGAAATTTCTCCTTATATCCAGCATCAATCTCCCTTGTTTCAACTCACATCCTCCCACCACGCACTGCTGTGAAGAGCCTAGCTCTGTCTTCCTGACAGCCTCCCCGCAGGTACTGTACTGGGGGCTGCTGTTACATCCCAGTGCTGAAGCCACCTTTCCTCCAAGCTAAGCAAGAACCATTCTCTCAGCCCTTCCTCAAATGACATATGTACATATGAGACCTCAACACGCTGTACGTAATGCCTACTAATCCTTCTCACAAAAGTGAATGCAAATGTTATCTAAAGTTTCTCTGTAATTCAAAGGTTGCCTACTATTTAGAAGCGAACATTACAGAGTTTTGTCTGTTTCTTAGTCTGATGTTGGACAAGCTACAATATTCAAGTATCTCATTCTTGAAAGCTGCAGTAGTCATTATCAATCTCAAAAAGAGTAAAGAGACAGAAATTTTCAATCATTTATACTAATAAAGTACTTCTGAGATCTAGGGATTCAAGGTGGTACTTAATTACTAAACAGTATTTTGTACTGCATATTAAACGCTCATTAAGTACTGTTATGACTATTACTATTTATGAATACCTTCCAGATTCTTAGAATACATCTTGTAATTCAGCTGACACAAGCTAAATACCTTTAAGCTCTATGTATTTAATTCTTGATTATTTGAATAAAAATCTTTGAGTCTTCAAGGACTGCTTGACACCCTTGTAGCATGTAAAGGTTAATATAAAGGTAGTGACACTGTATAATTCTACACCAGAAAAATCAAACAATCCTGATCTTTAGGCCAATAATTACATACAACAATCAAGGTAAAAGGCAGTCTTTAGCTTCTGTATAAATCTTTAAGCATATGATTAATCTAGGAAATGGCAGTCACAATGAAATTTAGATTGCTTTCAATTAATTTTGTGATACATTAACTCTAGTTCAAGCAAAAAATATCAGAAGTTGAATATGGCTGTAGAAACAAACTGGTAGCAGATGGGATGTGAGTACGAGCCTATGTGCTGGGAGGGACAGCTTGGGGAGCTGGCATTGATGATGTGGTTGGCCAGGTAGAGACTAGACAGTGTGAGAGGAGAAACTCCAGAACTAGCAATAGAGACAGTACAGAGACAGGTATATTATTTGTAATAAAACACTGCAGTTTTCCAGAATGGCTGAAACTATTTTGAACTTTCAGCTGTTTATAATCTCTGTATGAAAGAAGTGGCTCAGGTAAGTAGAGAAAATGTGGGTACTGGAGTTATATGCAGAGGAAGTGTTAGTTTGAATGTCACAATCACAGAACGGTTGAGGTTGGAAGGGACCTCTGGAGATCATCCAGTTCAACCCCCCTGCCAAGCAGGGTCACCCAGGGCACGTTGCACAGGATGGCATCCTGGTGGGTTTTGAATATCTCCAGAGAAGGAGACTCCACAGCCTCTCTGGGCAACCTGTTCCAGTGCTCTGTCACCCTCACAGTAAAGAAGTGCCCCCTCATATTCAGCCAGAACTTCCTGTGCTTCAGTTTGTGCCCGTTGCCTCTTGTCCTGTCACTGGGCACCACTGAAAAGAGTCCGGCCCCATCCTCTTGACACCCTCCCTTCAGATATTTCTACCCATTGATAAGATCCCCTCTCAGTCTTCTCTTCTCCAGGCTAAACAGGCCCAGCTCTCTCAGCCTCTCCTCGTATGAGAGATGCTCCAGTCCCCTAATCATCTTTGTAGCCCTCCACTGGACTCACTTGGGAAAAGGCAAGTGGTCACTCCTTAAAAAAAATAAATTAAGAAAGTCTGAAGATTTTCTTTTCAAATTCTTTTCCTAATTTCAAACAATAGCTCAGCTAAAAAGCTGCCAACCTTTTCTGCTCATGAATATGTTTCACTGCTAAACTCTGAAATCTAATTAACAACTTTTTACTTTCAAAAAAATGATTTAAATTCTGGAGGCATTAGTATCTGAACAAGGACCACTGAATGCCTTCCTGCAACACACCTACCAGAAATTTATGTTGGTGTTTTGCAAAAACTAATATTAAAGAAGTTAGTTTACGACAATGTGCCATGTTTCATTTCCTTTTCAGTGATTTGTAGGCTATTTGCTCTTATCAAAGCAATCTGAAGCACCCAATATCCTTGATATGCACATTTCTCTGTAGTCATTTGTGGGAAGTACTACCTTCTACAGAGAAATAAACAAAGGCCAAAATCTCTTGTTCTGAAAAATATAAATGCTGCCATTCAGATGTCTCCTGACTACAACCTGTGAAAAAACACAGGAAAATAATACTAGATACATTACACAAGAATTGGGGTATATCCCTTTTCATCCTCATTGGTCTTTGTATTTTCAACTGTCAATTCTTGAGGTCGAGATACATATATAAATAATTTATATTTCCCCAGATTTTCTGCTAAAATTCACATTCTTGAAAGACCAGACTGGGACACCCTCACTTACCATGAATGCTTACAGAGTACATAGCCCCAGGTCATGAAGTATGATATAGTGCAGTACAAACTTCTGAGGAAAGGTCTAACAGTCTGGCTCCAAGCATGCCACAGCCATATATAGTTCAGGCAAAATGTTTACATGTGTTTTTTTGATGTTTCAAATCAAAAGTGATGACTTGTAATTCCAAACCCCAGCAAGGGAGTGATCATGGTTAATTACATTTATGATGACGGGAAAAGTTCTGTTTTGGGTTGCTGCTGATATATCAGATAAACACTTCTTAAGTTTATAGAAGCAAGTGACTACTGTAACTTCAAATGAGCATAGATGATCAGATAGAAATCTAAAATGACCGGAGAAGAGATGCAGATGGATTATATTCTATAATGGTATTATAAGTAAGAGAATGAAATTAAAACTGTTGACTGAACATTAGGATAAACAGTTCTGATAGTTAGGATCACCTTAAGAAGTAGTGGAAACGTAGAAACCCATAGCAAGTTAATAATGGAAAAATCTCAGTATTAATTAGCTGCTGTGTTCCTTGACATACTTCACAACCAGTTTTTATTTTTATGTTTCTTTCTTTTTGTTTGTTTACAGTTGACCCACATTCCCTGCTCTGTTGGGAGTCAGAATGGTGAAGACTTGCCATGTGCTGGGCAGTAACTTGGAAACCTGTGCCTGACACAAACCTGCCACCATCAGGGTGCTGGTGGACTGCCAGCTGCGCTTGTCACCACACTTACCCGCTGTACTCCGAGCCAGCGGTCATGAGACAGCTGGAGCCTGGGAACTGGGCAGCCACACCACCATGATGCATACTCTGACCAGGCAAGCAGAATATATTCTCAGATTCAGCAGAGGACGTGGGCTTACACCTGCTGGCTTGGTACCCAGAGAAAAAGGGCAGGTGACTGTGGACTCAGGAGAGCTAATGTGCGCTAAGAGAAAGTGATCTCACGAAGAAAAAGGCAAGTACTGTTCCTTACTGCTGACAGTACAAACACAGCCTTGAAAATTTAATTACATTTAGGGTTGGCACCCATACTGGGGAGAGACAGACATGAGGACGTATCATTAGAACACATACCTAAACATGTATGTCATAACATAGGTGGTGTGACAGTTTTAACAACATCAACCCCAGCACCAGTTTTTGAGATCAACTTAAACTGCCATACATTCAGACTAAATGATTTTCTCTCCTGCAGCAGGCAGAAAGGTCCCTGTTCTCGGCTCTCTGCTGGATGCAACAGACAAGGAATTTGTTGGTTTCATTATCGGCATCAAAATGTCACTAAGCTTCTTAACTCTCTTTGCTGGCTTAAACTCAACCTTGCGCTGATAAGCAGCACAAGATCTGTGTGCTGACCAAATCTCTTGCTTGTGGGCTATTATCTTTTCAAGAGCCATCGAATGGCATTTTGACTCCATATAGATTTCTGGCCATTTTGAGATTTAATCTGGGCTGAGAGGTGATTTTTTTTTTTCCTTCTAAATTCTAATTGATGGATCTGGGCAGTGAAAACTGGTGCTCTCTCAGCTGTGTCTTAGTTGTGAAACTACATTATATTAATGTTTGCTTCACAGCAGATCTTCCCTAGTAAACATTTAGAGTCAAGATGAAGAGAGCTACACAAGCGGGTGTGTGTACATGTGTGTTGGGGAGGAACCTACTGCAAAAATCTTTGGGAACAGAACATTCTGCACAATGCACTCACAGAAGATTTTTTTGGTTTGCAACTGATTTTGCTGATACTAGCTACAAAATCAGAAAGTTCATAATCTCTCCTTCTTCAGGAGTTAATGAAGATTTTTATGATAAAATCAAAAATGTGGAAAGAGACTTTGCAGTGTGGTTTTAAAAGGCAGCACTTCTCAGGTTAATACATGTAGTACTCTCGGCTTATAATGTTTATAAATCCTGTAGCCAATGCCTTGAGGTGACAGGAGAAATCTAAAATATGGGGGGTGGAAGACAGAGAGAGGGAGGGATTTAAGTCCTTCCAGAAGTTCCTCTCCTACTCTTGCCTCTTCCTTCCTTGCTCTTGGTCCTCCTAAACCATCTTATAAACTAAATACAATTTAGCGAGCACACTTAGGAGAGGCTTAATTTCATCTATTTAAAAACTAGAGCAATGCAGTAAAGTGTGGACTTCTGTTTCCCAGGCTTTTCTTTTTTGAGAAGAGCTGTCTTCCCCTCTGTTTAAAAAGAACTGAGGTAATTTTAGGCACTGCTGCAATCTAAGCAGTTGTGGCTACAAATATTTATACTAAAGCCTTTTAAAAGAGTGAAAAGAGATAGATAAATTTTAAGTAAGCTGTGCAGAAGTACAAAAAGATTATGACGGCTGGATACTATTTGAAGAATTCTTAGGAGCTCCCTACTGCATTTTTTAACTTACAATAAAAGATAGCAGAGCTGAAAAGGAAATGGAATGTAATTTTTTCCCAGCTGTTTATGATAGCAGAGTTTTCTTCTTCGAAAGAGGTATTTAAGATCCATAGCAACCTTCCTCTAATAAGTTAAAGCTATTTGTGAGAAGTGGCCAAAGCCCCATGATCAATGGATACCAAACACACGCTAAGAATGAAAGGACAATAAACCTCCACAGTGAAGTAACTTTTGATCGCTATAAAATGTTATTTTTTACATGCAATGCTCAGTAAGGAATACTGCCAACTGAAACAGATACTATTTCAAAAGGAATCTGGACTTCGCTTACTTGTTATAAGGACAATACTCCCTCACATACAGACAACCCAAGTCTACAAATAGCACAGTAATACCCAATCTTACTTTTTTGATAGTGTTATCTAAAATGTAAGTAGGACATAATAACAAATTTTAATTACAGGTAGCAAAAATTTCAGCATTTAAGAACTCTATATAAGATGAAAATAGCCATCAGGTACTAGGAATTTTTACTGTGAGGCAGGTAGAAAGGGGAACAAGCTGCCTAGAGAAATAAACACAATTTACAAAAACAAAAATAAAATTAAAAAAAAAAAAAACACAGCCTGTTTTTCGTACAGTGAGGCAGCGGTTCACCTTTGCCAAAAGACTCTAATACTATCAAAATTAATGGTAGTCTGAAATGAAGTGTTGCTGCAGCTGTGACAGTCTAGGGATATTAGCAAACAAGTTTTGAGGTTCTATTTTTATTTAGGTAACACTCTTTGAGGAAAAAAGTCTGACAAGATCTGAGCACCCAATAACTCAAGAAAGAGGTACAGAACAGGCCATCAGATCCTGCTGGTGAAAGACTGGACTGCAGCAGAACTCTCTGGTGACTTTTTCCTCTGTCCTGAGACCCAAGTATCAATGTGCTACCTTAACTGCCTCAAAGGACAGAGCAGCTGTTTCATTTAAGGAAATGCAAGTCCCAAGTGGACTCTCTTATATGCCACCAAAAGATACAAAGAGAACACAACAGCCTCAGGGCTGTGTTTAGAGAGCATGGGGTATTTATGAAAACCCACCAAGCAACCTGATGTCCATCCAGACAGGTTTTTTTTGTTTCTCAATCTTCTCATCCCATTCCATAATCAAATGAAAATAAAATTCACCCAAAACTTTAGGAATTAATGTGTGGTCATAGGGACAAGAGGAGCATGCAGATTCCCCCCACTGAGAATAACAGGAGCGTACTTGATGTTTAGCAGTTTAAGCAGTTTTTTTCTTGCACTGGAAGCTCCTGATACTGAGCCTACTAGGTGACGTAGTTTGCTTGTAAAGACTGCAAGATGCTTTATTACCCATATTTGTTCCTGAGTGTTATTCAGCACCTAACAATATTTCAGTGTTCAAACAAAATATAATTCATAGTCACAAACGGTGCCTAAAACAGCTTAGCGAAATAATGTTTGAACACACAGCATTTTTTGTCAAGAACTAATTCACAGAGATGACTGATTTTAATGATGCACGTAATGTAACAAAAGTAAGGGAGTGCACTATAATCACTGTATAGTCCTTATGAAAATTACTTACAGGTTAGAAACAAGGCCAAAAAAAGAAGTGTTACTTTTTTACAGATGTTTGGTGTAATTTAATAAAACCTATATTTATTTCAGAATGAGCATATAGCAAAAATACTATTTAATGAGTAACCAATGTAAGTTGTTACTCCTTGCACTGTATTTAATTTTAAACATAAATCCCCAAATCCCCAAACACAACAATTTGCAGTAAAACTCTCCTTTGTCTATTCTAATGGCAGAATTATTGAAATGTTATCTTTAGAATAGCAGTCACAAACTAAAGTCTGCAACAGTGAAGCCTGATACAAAAACAATTGATTTTTCCTTAGCCATGGGGTTTAGGAAATTGCAAGCACTAGAAAAGAGTCTTTGCTATTTTTAATTGAGTGCTGAATTATTCTATACAAATCTACTTTCTTAAATTCTCTGCAGTGAGTGATTAAAAGGTATAATTTTTAAGAACTTTACAATAAATTAAACCCTTTCCACAGGAGAAAGCCTCTAGCTTCAACATATTTCTACAGTAATGTTTCTCCAAATAATTTGGACTCCTTCTGTTCTACTTGCTGAGAAACATCTGTCTCAACTCCTTGTTTCAAAGTACTAAATTGCAATAAGGGTTCTCCAAAGTTTTTAAGCATTATTTCCCTGTAAGCAACTGCAGTGATTGTTATGAGATGTTATGTAGAAAAATAAAACTCCAGTTAAAAACTTAAAAACTGTAAAAGATGTTATTTATTAAAATATGTTACATTGATTTGAAGTAACTATAAATCACTTTTTTTTTTTAATTTTGCTGAAATATTTACTGATTCGTTCTTTTCCCTGCATTTTAGAAATGCTTCAGGAATCTTAGTGTTCATCACTTGCACCAGTAGAACAAGCACCTTCAGGGCACTAATCCCTTCTTCAGACAGTTTCCTCATTTCCCTCTGATTAACTCCTAAGATTTATATTCTCTAACCAGAAATAGGTGGCAGACAAACTCCTCAGATCATTGATAGAAATCTGAAGTACTGTCATAATTTACAGCAGTCATTAATGGGGAAAGGGCTGTCCCTTTAAGCTGTACAAATCACAAGAGATGGTTCCCCTCATTTATCCTGCCAAAAATTTATTAATTTAAAAAAAAATCCTGAATTTCATAAGAAAATCACTATTCTTCCTTTCTCCTTCACGGGGATGTAAGACAGAATATTGCTTAAAATCAATTCTTTCAAAAAAGGAGAAATACTGACCATGTAGACAACTTTAAATTTTAAGATTTAAATCCAAATCCTTGTTTCAAAACTAAAGCTTGTAATGATCCAGTGAGACCTTCACTGCAACACATAATAGCTACCATATACCCCAATAGCACTTTTTAAAATCCCATAAAAATTCTAATTGTGTCTTTGTTATTTTAATGTATGTATCTCAGATGCTTATAAAGCAATTACATTTACAGCCAACTTATAATGTATACCAGCAGCCTGACAGAGTGGAAACATTTATATGGTATCTGACAGATAAAAGAGCAAATCCTATTCCTTTTCATTCAGGGTGGTTTTCCTAGCCCTACCCAGAAGCCTAATCAAATAGATGTCTTCTATGGTGTGCCTTGAAGCTACCTTGTACAAAGACGGGGTGGAAGGCAGAGGAAATTCCAGACCTGATGCATGTGCCACCTTTTCAGATTAAAATTCCTTGTCAGTTGACTAGTTCAGCAAAATCATAGCCAGAAGTCATTTAGGGAAAGTTCTTGTCACTGTAAGGTGGATACCTCACAGACAATTTCTATGAATCCTGTTCATTAATGATATCATAAACCAGAACAACCTTGATATCAAAGATCACCACTGCAAAATATGAATTTGCCAGAGCAATTTCCACAGGAATTCTTCTTTGTTCCTGCCAAACCAGTAACATTGAATATGCTTAGTGCCTTTGAATGCCAACATGTACAATTCAGCGTTCAGTTACTGCTGCTGCATGCTTCGGTGTGTATTAGGCAGGGCACTACAACGAATATCACAAGCTCCTCCACAGTCACTGTTTGAGGAAAAGGACCTAAAAAGAACACAAAGTTTGAGGACTGCTGTTTACTACCAACCTGCTGGTGACCAACCTACAGTCAACAACAGAGGCATCCTGTCTTCTTGTGAAGACCTAGTCAACTGACCTACTTCACCTGTTCCTCCTTCAACTCCTGCTGAGCAGCAACTGCACTGTCATTGTTCTTGGCCAACAGCCTAGGAAGACTTCCACTGGAATCATAATTTCCAGTTGTTTCAGAGAGTAAATCTCATTTCAGCATAAATTATAGATGTCTTATTAAAATGGATGTTAAAAAAGCCTAATTAAGTACTACAAATGGAGCAAAGCAAATGGAAAACAGGGGAAAATACGTAACACCTTTCGTTGCTAGATTTACTTAAAAGCATTTTTATGATTAAATGTGAAATTTGCAGGTTTTTGAAGAAGGCCTACTGCTATTTCCATTAATGGTAAAACTAATTCTGTTTTAGAAGTGAGGTTCTGAGGCATGTATTCATGGTAATTTTGTACTTATTAGGAATATGGGATTCAGTTAAATTGTATATAATATTACCACTTCTACAGTCCTGCTTCAAGGCCTAAAACTAAGCAAAACACATAATAGACATCTCCATGAAAACATGAAAAGCATCTTGCATATATATTAAATACCTGCACAATAAATATATCCAATTGCTTCGTGCTAGAGACTAAGAGATAAATCCAGTGGGTCCAGAGATACACTTTCGGCCATCATTCCTCTTTGTTGGAGCACATCAGGTACTTATTACAGACTGGTAAAATAAAATGTATTGTACTCCAGGCTGCTTCCTGTCAGCTTGCATAGATTGAGGTATTTATTTAATAATTAATCATCTCTTGAATTAAACTCTACCACGTGTATTCAGCAATGTCTATGGATGCCTTACATATGCGCTACACATTGATACAAAATGAAAACAGTGGACTGAGGCTCCTTAATTTTAGGAGAATGCAAAAAACAGTAGGATTAAATTTTCTTAAGTATTTAATTTTCCAGGAAGAAAATAAGATAACTTGACAAACAACTTGAAAGATGGAAATGCTTTTAAGCTGCAATTGTAAAAGCCTAAGTGAGGAGTTCAAACTTCTATGTTAATAGAGAAGTCCAAAGCTGGTTTAGTAATATTAGTGAAAAAGCAATAAAAATACAGCATCTGTACCTCATATATAGAGAAGAAACTTATAATCCCCAAATTTTGGAGTCTGTATGCAGGGAAATACTGATTCCAATAACCAGAACCTGTGATGCTGGTGCCTTGTGCAAGAACAGCACTGAAATAGAATTGGTATCGCCTCCCCTCTTTTGTATTTTCTACCATTAGCATCCCATTATACACAGTTGAATTATCTGAGCTGACAGTTCCTAGTCCACGGATACAGAGTTTGTTCGTTCCCAGAAGCATTACTAGCTCAGATGCTGCCACACAGAGTTTACAGAGCACTCTAGGACACGGCCTACGTACTGCTAGATGTCTGCTAGATCAAGCAGGCTCAGTGCTGAACTGAAGGTAGTAGTACAGCTAGATCCTGGCTAGCTCTCTGTTGAGACACCAGTTTAGCTACTCACCACCTCCTGCCAACACATCCCCGTCACCTAAGTATCTCAATTAGCCACAGTGCTACAATCACCACCTCTTAATACCTTAGATAACCCTGCAGGCTGCAGAACATGCACCATTCAATCAGCGCTTGAGGCCTGAAAAACGATGAGCACAGGAAGAGGATCCATCACCTTAGCAGTGCCACAAATCCTAAAGCCTGAGAGCATCTTGAAGAGCATGGCTTACAGCACTTTCTGCTCTATGTCACATTTCATTCAGGAGAGCAGTCCAACTGCACAGGCACTTGTCAGACTATGACTGCCCCTTTCCTAAACAGACACATGTCTTCTGGGGTTACCATTAACAACTCCCACATTCTTTCTCTGGAGGGCAGTCTGGCATGGAAACACCACCGCCTATTGCTGAGATACTGAGGGAAAAAACAAACCAACCAACCCTGTTGTCCCTTGTCGAATTTAAGAAGGTTACATACACAGTTGCAGATTCAACTTCTCAGGCCGTAACTTGTAACATAGCTCTGTATTTGCAAATATGTAACAGAAATAACTCTATTCAGCATAAAAAACCCACACAGTTATGTATTATTCCTTAGTCAATAGAACATGCGAAAATTACCAAAAATGCAGAAGAGACTCGTCATTTCCATTTCTTAAATCAGCCCCCCAAAATACTACTCATATAAATAAAAAAATATTTTCCCCAATGAGCTGTGTGTCCATGAACGCTGTCAGATCAATGTCATCTTAGCACTGAAACAAGAAGATCAAATCTACCTCTCTAGATGGAATATAGACAATGAGCTGACCCTTCAGAAAAAAATGTGGTTTAAACAAGAGGGCAGAGGAGGGAAAGTGGGGAGCAGAAAAGGAGAAGAAGAGCAGGAGGAGAGGAGAAGCAGGGGAAAGAGAAGGAAAAATGTGAAAAAATACCTGAATGGAAAATGCATGTTCTCCAGAGGAGTCTTTTTTTGTTTGTTTTTGCTTTCTTCCATAAACCTAGGTCTCCTGGATACTCTAATAAGTGGATTTTGATCATAATTTACTGCATAATAAACTACAAATTGGCCCCACACATTATGATTTCTCACATCAATCCATTCTACAGACATATTAGTAGGGAAAAATAGCTCAGGAGATAATCCATTCACAATGGGAAACCAATTATTGTATAATATCTGCAGAGCAAAGCTGTTACAACGTAAACATCCATTGTGTAATATAAGTGCTTACAAAATCTTGCTGAATCGAGACTTATGTTATGATACCGTTCCTTAGACATTATCAAAATTCAAAAGATCTCAGTCTAGATTTCTAACATCTATAAAATTATGCCATTTTATATCTGAGTAGTACCATTGACCTAAATGGCATTACGAGAATGTGTTTGCATATTATTTGAATAAGACTAAGGAGGACTAGGGCTACTGATAGCTTATTTCCAGAAAGGTAACTGCTCAACCAGTCATAGAGGAAATTGTCTTAATACTAACATTCTAAAAGATTAACAGTTGATGTAAGACATGATCTTCACAACAAATAGCCATTTTAAAAATAATTCAGGCTTTTTCTTTTGAATAAACTGTGCTTACTGCTCACATGTTAATCTTTTATTCTAAAACACTGAGCATAAGAGATGATTATTTTGCAAACATAAGGTATCAGTTTTGATGTATAAACATCATGATGACAAACAAAAGAGAACATCTCAAAATTCTTGGTTTTATGAGAGCTTCAACAAAAAAAATCCTTCCTGTATTTTCCTAACAGCTACAGATGTTAAGAACACCAAATGTTTCTGTGGAAAAAGGAGAGCAGGTTAAGGACAAGACCTTTCCTGCCACAGTAAATGTGTCAAAATAGAGGCCTGTTACCAAATAAAATACTTTTAAGCCTATACTTCCCCAGAACTCCATAATGACTAATTCCCACTGAACAGAAAAAAGGACAGGAAGACCATCAGTGCATAGAAAAAACAAAGCATCGGTATGACATCATTGCCTGTCTGCTAGCCAGGAAAGGAAGAGAGGGATTATCTGAATAGTGAACATCTGGATTGTGTATATAGAGTCAATGAAGAATTTTTATACATGTTAATACACTGAGTTCCACTGAATTTTATCTTACAGAGAAACAGTAGTGCTATGACATGCTTCTATAATGACAAAGCAACTGAAATTCCAGTGATCTGGGTTAATGTATTAAAAGATATACACACAGATTTATCATTCACTGCTTCTTTACTACATTTAATTGAAAAAATCAGCAGATACCTGAAGCTAAAATTAAAGTTAAATCAATGTAGTTTGATAAAACTGGTTTTATTCTTTCTGTTAATGCTTCAGATACAAGGATTGTAAGTAACATTATTCTGATCACAGTGAAATTCAAAATGTATTCAATTCTCCATCCCAGTAAGGTAAAGATTGCTTACAAAAAAAGTGTTACATCAGAAATGCTTCTGTTCCTTAAGAATACCACTTAAACTAAAATTATATTTTTGCAACACAGCATAGTTACTAAATAAGTAGCAACTCTACTAGTTGTGTATAGACTCAACTAGTCTGTGTATAGCGACTCTATAAGGGTGTCATGTACAAAATCCATTTCTCTTAATTCTAGGTTAGAGTAATATGTAAAGAAACATTCCTACCTTGCACTGTTAGAGTTGCTGATGCTTCAGCTTTTCCAACCATATTTTCTGCAACACAAGTATATGAGCCCATGTCTCCTGCCATAACTTTCCGGATTTTCAAGGTATGATCATCACGGATTTCATATCTTTAAATATAAGAAACAAGAACTAAAGTAGAACTTTGCACAACTTCTGTAAAGGGAAGGAATATGGTGGTTTTCCTCCGAAATATTTTTATTCATGCATTTCTCTTGTAAATAAAAATATTTAAAAATTCTTGTAAATTGATAATGTAAAAATAAAGTTTTCAAAGCAAAATATAACTATAAATTTGGAAACATGATTCTGATTTCATTTGCAACACATGAGGCAGTTTCACTGGCATCAGTAGAATTTCACTGGTGTAATACAATTATAAAGCTCTACCACAGAGCTTTTAAATTATTAGAACTCTCTTAACAGGTAAATTTAATAACAGTTATTATTCTCTCCATACTTTTTCCATCTGAATAACCGACTTTTTTAATATGGTTGAAAAGAAAATATTGTCCTCAGGAAGATCAAAATTGCCTAAAATTCAACATAAATCACAACTCATTCAATAACTTTTTTTAAAGAATGATGTGGCCTTTTACCATTTCCTGTCCTTTCATCACCTTTTTTTCTCTTCTTTGTATAATGCTATCAATGTGTTTCTCTTCATGGAAGTATACTTTCCTCTTAAAAATGAAATATTTTTTATTAAAGCTATAGACTAGATTAACAGGAAGCTGAATTTGGATGACAGGAGCCAACTGGTACTGTGTCTTCTTTCAATTCCCTCCCACTACTCCAAACAGGTTTTTAACTGATGTTTGGGTATTTCAAGTAGATAAAAACATAATTTATCGCATAATGATATTTCCTTTTAATAAGGTGTTTTACTTTTTGGCCTGAATTAGAGCAAGGACAGAAAAAAAAGTAAATTATAAATAACAAAACTATGTATAACCAAGACAGCTTGGTGCATTAATGGACTACATTTTACATCAATTGCAATTCCAATATTCACTTCTTGCTGTTGTAACCTAATTTATTATCTGTTATACATTCCCCCGAAGTTTTAATAATTACAGAAGACTTTTCAGGTGAAGCCTTAATCTATTTCAGATATTACTGACTGAACTGAGTTCTTTTTTTGCTGTATTTGTGTGTTGTCACAACAAAAGGTTTAGAACAAGCAGTTCTTAAGTTTTAATATAAATTATAACTTCAAATAGAGCTCAATGGTAATTAGAAATGTCTTATTAGGCCTTTTCCATTCGAGAAAAAGAAATGTTAGCTGTCAAATGTCAAATGGCAACATCATATATCAAACTAAATGTCATCAGAAAGATAACTCCATATACTGCACCTTGCTTTTGGTAATTCCCCATCATCTTTCCTCCATCTTACTGTAGGGACTGGGTCACCTCTTGCCTCACATTTAAACTCGGCACTATCATCCACAGTTACAGCCAAATTACTTGGTCTCTTCACAAAAGATGGTCTTTCTAAAGGGAAAGGAAAAATAGAAAAAGATTAGACCAGCAGTTTGTGCCTGAATTGTGATTTTCCCTGAGTTCCAGCTGTTAGAGCAATGGGAACAGTGGGATGAATCCGACGGAGCTGATTCTGCCACTGCTCCTCTAGCTCCTAGCCCCAGGACAGGAGCTCGCTCAGCCAGTAAGCAGAAGATTTGTAGCCCTGTAGATAGCTAGCATTATCCACCTCAGTACAGGAGTCTCAATGGTGGCTCAAGATCCAAGCACAGGCTTATTTCTTATATATTATCACATCAAATGTACCTAAAGTAAAACACATCTTACACAGCAAATCTGAATACACATTGATCCTCAAAAAGAAGCAGACCTGCTGCAAGGCCTCAGACAAATGACTACTCATCGGCTTCACTGCTTCAAAAAGACAGAAGGCACAAACTAGATACTGTCTCACTAGAGGTTTTCACTCAATGGTGCATATAAATTCTAAGTAATGCCCAGCACACTAGCTCTAAGGGGTTGCTTGCACGTCAGCAGCAGCTAGTGCTTGATGCAGTCATTTCCAATGCTAGATTAGAAAGAGAAAATTTTCTTTCATAAGCACACATAAAGCAAGCCAAAAAACAAAACAAAACAAAAACAAACAAACAAACAAAACAAAACAACAACAACAAAAACCTACAACATCTTCTCTTATAATTCCTGTTCATAAACATTGTTGTTATCCCTGACTTACATGGTAGGACATGGATGACCCCAGTCCGGGCTCACCAGAGTCAGATATATACATTTTGCACAATTTTCTCAGGCTTTCTGAAACAAAATGGGATCTCAGCATAAGCTGTGCTACTGTGGCAACCCAGCTACAAGCCAGAAATTTCAGGAAAGAATCCATACATTTTTCTACATGGAACAGGGTCCAAAGCTCTATGATGCTGGGCTATCCATAGAGTTTTATACCAGACTGGGGCAGTGAGGTTTGCACATGCACAAGGAAGAAAAGTATTTTAATAACTACTGGGATACTCCAAGAAGAATTATTCATCCACAGAGGCAGCATCAGCTGACAAAAGGATGTCCAAAAAAGAACAGGAGAGTGCTTTGCGGGTTCCTTTGCCTAAGGCAGATGATCTTTTTGCCTATAAAGCCGTGAAAGCTCTGAGGGAGTTGAGAAGATAGTTACATGTTTTGACTTGTATGTAGATATATAAAGATATACATATCATCTCCCTGCAACTGGAAGAGTCTGAAGCCATTGGCACAACCAGGAACTGTGAATACCCAAAAATATGCCACAGATTTCTCATAGGAGTACAAAAGAACCAGACAGAAGAAAAAAGAGACAGATTCATATTCCTAGCATCTGACATTTGTGTTAGGTTTGACTAATATCACACTTCACGAATATTACTTTGATTTTGCAGATAAGGGTTTAGAAATTCAATATTATAAAACCCTAGTGAATCATTCAAAAAGGACTGCAGTGGAAGTGACAACTGAGCAAAACCCTATAGAAGAACTTCCTTTAGTCTGGAGGATGTCCAGACAAATGGGACACTAGTCTCATAGAAAACTTACCTTTGCTTTGCTTTACAGCGCTAGGCTAATAATGTTAAATAAAACAGCAGGCTGATCATCATGCTGTCCGTTCAAGCCTAGTTTCATATTCAAGAAGTGAGAAATAAAACAAGGACCTATAGACACGAATCTAAATCATGACTTAGAAAATAAATTTCTAATTAACTAGTTTTTAAAATTAATTAGATTAAAAAAAAATACACTTACAGACATCCACACACACCCCTATTTTCTTGTAGGTGCAGTAAAAACACAGTCTTGAACACAAGAAAAGAACATTCCGGATTAAGCATCACCGTAAGACTACTTTGGGGAAGAATATTCAACTTAATCCTGCTAAATAAAATGGACTGATCTGGTAAGGACACAATTGCTGTGCAACAGCAAAAAAACACAAGAGGCATACTTTTTTGACAACTCTGTATTATTTTGTATCAGTCTACAATTTTCAAGAATAAAGATAAGATAATGTGACATGATGCACACCAAGATAGCATTGTAAAAGGTCAGCAAAGTAAATCCCAAAATATATACATTCATTTGGAAACATGCAAATCACACCATTGTGAATGTTCAGATATACAGTAATATCAAAAGCACTACACTTAAATTACAGTAACATCCAGTAGCACTTGCAGTGAATGTTTTTATCACTGTTCCCACTAGCAGACTTTATCTTTATAGGACTCCTTAAATCTGATGTAAAGATATGATTGCACAATGAGTCTTAGGGTTCTGTTTTACATAATTCTGATTGTATTGTAAAACCAAGAAGGTAGGAACTGTCAGCATACTTGGCCAAACGGTTATTGTTCCAAATGCTTTTTTTTCCATGCTTCTGCAGATCCTTCTGTGTGCCTGATCCACTTGTATTCTACGTACTTAGAAAATATTTACCTGAAGGCAAAGTTTCCCCCACTTCAGAGTGCCATCAACCCTACTTCTGAAGAACTGGAATTCAAGCCCAACTGCAATATCCAGTTTCAGTATATTCTGTATATCTCACTTACATTCTCTGTGAGAGGAAGTGATAACAACAGAATAATGTATTTGAAGTGAAGAAGTGTGGAAGATTTCTNTGCCATTCCCTTGCGTCCTGCCATCGGTTACTGGGGAGCAGAGACCAGCACCTCCCTCTGCGCCTCCCCTCCTTGGGAAGCTGCAGAGAGCAGCGAGGTCGCCTCTCAGCCTCCTCTTCCCCAAACCAGACAGCCCAGGTGTCCTCAGCCTCTCCTCACAGGACATGCCCTCCGGCCCTTTTACCATGCTTTCAAAGATCTTAACATCCTTTATATTGTGGAGCCCAGAACTGCATGCAATACTTAAAGTGAGTCCTCACCAATGCTAAATATAGTGGGAGAACCACCTCTTTTGACCTTTTGGCTATGCTGTGTTTAATGCACCCCAAAATGCAGTTTGCCCTCCTGGCTGCCAGGGCACGCAGCTGGCTCGTGCTGAGCCTGCTGTCACCAGCACCCCCAGGTCCCTTCCTGCTGAGCTGCTCTCCAGCCACCTGGCTCCCAGTCTGTGCCTGTGTCCAGCGTTACTCTGTCCCAGGTGCAGAACCCAGCAGTTTCCTTTGTTGAACTTCATGCCATTGCTAATCACCCAGTGTCCAATCTATCTAGCACCCTCTGCAAGCCTCCTGTCCCTCCAGGGAGTCAACAACACCTCCCAGTTTAGTATCATCAACAAACTTGCTGAGGATGCACTCCACTCCTGCATCCAGATCATTGACAAAAATGTTGAACAGAATTGAGCCCTGGGCCAGGGCTAGAATTGAGCCCTGAGGCATACTGTTCTCTAGGTCAGTTTCCTATAGGATGAGTAATAGTCCAAGATCTTTTGTCTGCCCATTCGCAGTACTCTAATTCAAGTGCATAAATGGATAAAGGAAATCACACTGATACTGGTTTAAATATCTATCTTTGTCACACGATTATTTGGTAAATACAAGGAAAGCTTACAAGGAACACTTTGAAACCTTCTAATATTACAGTCTCTGGCATATAATCCTCCCTCTGATCAAAAGCAGACTTAAAAGCAAAAGTTCAACTTCCAAATAACCAAAAACCATAAACAGAAGATTTATGCTGAAAGATATTAATATATGAAGTCAGCATGTTTCTTATGCTTTTTGACTCATATCTGACTTGAAAAAACAAAGTGTATTAAAGATTTCTAGACATAGACTGATAAGACAGTCAAAGCTTTACTGCCCTGTTTGAAAAGGAAAGCTTACTAGTTTTCCCAAACTGAAAATCAGAAATACATTTGAAGGGAAAACCAGACGGAGTAAAATGCAAAGTAAGACCTCTCCCTCTAATAAGTCCATCTTACAGGTTTTCAGCAAGAGAATATTTTCCAGCATGAATTATATATAACAGTTCATATTGTGATTCTCTGGTTAGTAGTAGACTGAACAATAATTAACCAGTACAGTTGACTAGGAGCCCAGTGTCAGGACTTTCCTCATGTAACTACAGCCTTCTTTCAATTCTAGATTTTGCTTGGAAGTTCTAAAAGTCTATTTGACAACGAATTTCCTCATGAAGTGCTTCAAAGGTGTCTGTAAGTAAATAAAAAGGAACCAGGATGGTGGACAGCAGGAAGCCTTCCTTAGCTTATACAAAGTAAGCACACTATCTTGCTGGATATTCAATCTCAACAACTTAAAAATTGGCAGATATTCTCATTTTATTAAGGAAAACAATGCTTCATAAAAAACTCTGAATGGGACTTCAAGTTGCCTGCATCATAATTCTAAAAAGTAGTGAAGACAGATGAAAGTGCCAAAGACTGAGAAAACAGATCTTAAACCTGAATAAAAAGTTCTGCAGTCTGTGCAACTGCTACTTTGGATTTTCACAAGGCTAACTTTTGCCTATTTAGGGACCTGGTTGACAGGGTCCCTTGGGAAGCAGTTCTAAAGGGCAAAGGAGTCCAGGAAGGCTGGACATTCTTCAAGAAAGAAAGAAATCTTGAAGGTACAGGAGCAGGCTGTCCCTATGTGCTAAAAGATGAGCTGGTGGTGAAGACCTGCCTGGCTGAACAGAGAGCTTCTTCTGGAACTCAGGAAAAAAAGAGAGTTTATGAACTTTGGA
Source organism: Anseranas semipalmata (assembly GCA_013399115.1). Classification (NCBI taxonomy): domain Eukaryota; kingdom Metazoa; phylum Chordata; class Aves; order Anseriformes; family Anseranatidae; genus Anseranas; species Anseranas semipalmata. The sequence goes on along the minus strand of VXAA01005384.1, from coordinate 765,250 downwards.
AGAAGGGGCAGACAACTCAGGAGGACTACAAAGATGTTGTGAGTTTATGAAGGGAGGAAACTAGAAGGGCCAAAGCCCATCTAGAGCTTAACTTGGCCACTATAGTAAAAGACAGTAAAAAAGTTTTTGTTTGTTTGTTTGTTTTTGTTTTGTTTTGTTTTTGAAGTACATAAACAAGAAAAGGATGACTAAGGAGAATCTCCATCCTTTATTGGATGCAGGGGGAAACATAGTGACAAGAGATGAGGAAAAGGCTGGAGTACTTCATTTGATGCCTTCTTTGCCTCAGTCTTTAATTAGTAAGACTAATACTTCTCAGGGTACTCAGCCCACTGAGCTGGAAGACAGAGGCAGGGAGCAGAATGAAGCCCTTATAACCAAAGGGGAAATGGTTAGCAATCTACTACAGCACTTGAACACCCACATATCTACGGGGCTGGATAGGATCCACCCAAGGGTGCTAAAGGAGCTAGTGGAAGTGGTTGCAAAGCCACTTTGAATATAATAC
>VXAA01005384.1:719326-764573 GCA_013399115.1 Anseranas semipalmata | reverse complement strand
AGGTGCTTCCAAAGCCACTTTGAATAATATACCAGCAGTCATGGCTAACCAGGAAGGTCCCCGTTGACTGGAGGTTGGTGAATGTGACGCACATCTACAAGAAGGGCAGGAAGGAGAATCTGGAAAACTACAGGCCTGTCAGTCTGACTTCAGTGCTAGGGAAAATCATGGAGCAGATCAGCTTGAGTGCCATCACACGGCATGTACAAAACAGACCCAGTGATCAGACCCAGTCAGCATGGGTTTATAAAAGGCAGGTCCTGCCTGACTAACCTGATCTCCTTCTATGACAAGATGCCCCAGTTAGTGGACAAGGAGAAGACTGTGGATGTTGTTTACCTGGACTTTAGTAAGGCATTTGATACTGTTTCCCACAGCCCTCTCCTGGAGAAACTGGCTGCTCATGGCATGGACGGATGTACTGTTCGCTGGGTAAAAACTGACTGGATGGCTACACCCAAAGGATCATAGTGAATGGAGTTAAATCTATTTGGCGGCTGGTACCAAGTGATGTCCCCCAGGGCTCAATATTGAGGCAAGTTTTATTTAATATCTTTATCAATGATATTGATGAGGAGATTGAGCACATCCTCAGTAAGTTTGCAGACAACACCAAGTTGGGTGGAAGTGTTGATCTGTTTGAGGGTAGGAAGGCTCTGCAGAGGGATCTGGATAGGCTAGACTGATGGGCCAAGTTCAATCATATGACATTCAATGAGGGTAAGCACCAGGTCCTGCACTTGGGTCATAAAAACATGATGCAGCAGTATAGGCTTGGGGTAGAGTGGCTGGAAAGTTGCCTGGCAGAAAAGGACCTGGGGATGCTGGTTGACAGCCAACTGAATACAAGCTGGCAGTGTGCCCAGGTGGCCAAGAAGGCCAATGGCATCCTGGCTTGTATCAGAAATAGTGTGGCCAGCAGGACTAGGGAAGTGATTCTCGCCTTGTACACAGCACTGGTGAGACTGAACCTCAAAAGTTGTGTCAGTTCTCACTACAAGAAGGATATTGAGTTGCTTGAGTGTGTGCAGAGAAGAGCAACAAAGCTGGTGAAAGAACTAGAAAGCAAGACTTATGAGGAGCAGCTGAGGAAACTAGGGCTGTTTAGTCTGGAGAAGAGGAGGCTGACAGGAGACCTCATCGCTCCTTGTAACTACCTGAAGGGAGGTTTTTAGCAAGGAGGGTGTCAGTCTCTTTTCTCAGGTGACAAGTGATAGGACGTGAGGTAACAGCCTCAGGTTGCGCTAGGAGAGGTATAGATTGGATATCAGGAAGAATTTTTTGACAGAAAGGGTGGTTAGGCATTGGAACAAGCTGACCAGGGAGGGAGTCGCCATCCCTGGAGGTCATGTGGGTGTGGTGTTTACGGACATGATTTAACAATGGACTTGTACTGTTAGGCTGATGGTTGAACTTGATGATCTTAAAGGTCTTTTCAAATCTAAATGATTCTATGATTCTACTAAAAAAAATAAAAATAAAGCAAGAGCCAGGATTACTGCAGCAGCACTGTGATGGAAACCACAGAGTTCTGAACTCATGGCTTGGATATTCTCATCTTGTGATGATAAAATAGTCTGTTTCTTCAGAAGGAATAGATATCTCAAGCCTTCCCTACTTCAAAGTAACATGTAACACATTTTGAATGAAAACTACCATAGCTGCATCTACAATGATCACAAGGCATCTCTCACATGCTGAAGACAGTCTGAGATTACACTGGAGTTACAGTGCAACAAAAAATGCAATTTTCAGCTAAGATCAGTTATCTTAAATGAAAACATTTTTAATGCTTGAAGGAACTATCACTAGGATCATTTGAACTAGTAGACCTGTTGTATCTTTACAACACTCAGCACACATAACAATAAACAAAATGATAATTATTTATAATAGAAATATAGAATAACTGTGATTTGCTTCAACAAGAAGGAAAAATTTAGCCTCTTCTTCTTAGTGATGCCGTTTTTTGTTTTGGTATTGTTTCACTGTACTGATTCAGTCAGGGGACATAGGAACTATTTTCAGTTTGAAAACCAGGTATGAAAGTGTCTTCCGATAGTAACAACAAACCAAGATAGATTGCAAAGCCATTAATTGATGGTTAGACTTGGTGATCTTAAAGGTCTTTTCCAATGTAATTTATTCTGTGATTCTAATTGCCGCCCATTTGCTAGAACACTACTGTGACAAAAAACATTTTCAACATAAACACTGAAAAGGAAATAGATGACAATGAACTTTAATTAAAGGCTTCCTAGGAAAAACAAAGTTGGACATTTTCATATTCATGGACATTTTCATTAACACAGTCTTAAAGGTAAGTTCTTACCTAAAACAGTGAGCTCTGCAACTTCACTTTCACGTTCTCCAACCATATTGGTTCCAACGCAAACATACTTGCCAGCATCATTCTTTCTTGTGTATGTGATCATAAGCTTTCCTCCTCTGATCTAGGACAAATCAAGGATAATAGAAAATACTTTAATAGAAACTAATGATTTAATAATATTTATTAACTTGAAAAATGTTTTGTTACAGCTAATAAGAAAACAAGCTAGCAGTGATTTTCCAAATCTTACAAAAAACTGAAAAAAGTAAAACTAACTACTAACTTAGTTTCCTCTTCTTATGTAAAAAAGCTTGCCTCTTAGTTTCACATCTGTAGTTTGAAATCTCTCAGATTTGGACCCCTATTACTCTTTTCTTCATTCTGCGTAACGCAATACTAGTTATTTAATGGTCTGTTTAATGAGTATTAAACGTTAGCAGAAAACACTACAAATCCTTTCTATGCACTATTGTAGTTTGATATAGTGAGGTGGAGAGCAAAAATTAGCACTAGACGTAAATCCCATTTTCAATTCAAGTGTAACAATTACTTTTTCTTGACAGAAAACCTCAGGAAGTTCAACAAGGCCAAGTGCAAGGTTCTGCACCTGGGTCAGAGCAATTCCAAGCACAAATACAGGCTGGGCAACGAGTGGATTGAGAACAGCCCTTCCAAGAAGAACTTGGGGTGTTAGTTGATGAGAAACTCAACATGAGCCAGCAATGGACATCTGCAGCCCAGAAAGTCAACCGTATCATGGGCTGCATCAAAAGAAGCACGGCCAGCAAGTCGAGAGAGGTGATTCTCCCCCTCTACTCTGCTGTCATAAGACCCTACCTGAAGTGCTGTGTTCAGCTCTGGGGCCCCCTTACATAAGACATGGACCTGTTAGAGCAGGTCCAGAGGAGGGCCATGAAGATTATCAGAAAGCTGGAGCTATGAAGACAGGTTGAGAGAGTTTGGGTTGTTCAGCCTAGAAAAGAGAAGGCTCTGGAGAGACATTATAGCAAGCAGCCTTCCAGTACCTAAAGGAAGCCTACAGGAAAGATGGGGAGGGACTCTCTGTCAGGGAGTGTATGGATAGGACAAGGGGTAATGGCTTTAAACTAAAAGAGGGGAGATTTAGATTAGACATTAGGAAGAAATTCTTTACTCAGAGGGTGGTGAGGCACTGGAACAGGTTGCCCAGTGAAGCTGTGGATGCCCCATCCCTGGAAGTGTTTAAGGCCAGGTTGGATGGGGCTTTGAGCAACCTGGTCTAGTGGGAGGTGTCCCTGACCGTGGCAGGGGGGGATGGATCTAACTGATCTTTAGGGTCCCTTCCAACCCAAACCACTCTGTGATTCTGTATTATCCCACTGTTGGTAGGATGCTTGTTATTCTGCATGAATTTTATTATTTTTATTTTTATTTCTAAAGGAAACAAAGAGAACTCTTACACTTTAGTTATTTATCTTTGACTAAGCCATTTTTAAGGCTGATAAGCATTTGGGCAGAAGCAATTTAAATCCTTACTGGGAAATGAACAGCATTCTGCTTTTAATTTTGAATTCAGTTTTTGAAAGATAACACGATTTCAATAACATCCAAATCAGGAAAACGTATTTCCCTTTTGTGATTCAAAATCTTATTATTTTAAAATATACATTAAAAGCACACAGAAATATCTGATTTCCCTTTAAAATACTTCTTCTATTTGATTTACAAAACAGGTGAAGAAGTTTCAAAGTTCACCAAAATGCAACAAAATTTATGTAGGCAACTGAATACATACCGTATTTACTTTAATATATTAATACATTATTTAATTACATTTTTAATTGAACATATGCTTATGACTCACGTCACATATGAAAAACACTGAAGTTCAAAGCACCGGTGGAAGAAAACAATAAATAAAAGCCACAGATGAAACTACATAAAAGGGTCTAATGTGGTCAGTGACAAGAATGAGTGTTCTCAATATGAGGTATTTTGCTCAAGTTGCCTGCAGCTAGAAATCTATCCCTGAAAATTTGACATCTTGAGCAGCATTGGTCTCTTATTATCATTGTAAGATGTACACACACAAAGATGACAGTCAGTTATTGAGATAAATGAACATGCACATGTAACGTAGATAGTGTTGCATACAAATTTCATTCTTTTGCCTTTGGCAGTCATTGTTTGAGAACAGAAAAGATATGTCCTTTATCATCCAGCAATCTAGAAATGCTGAAATTTCAATGGGGATTTGAAGCATGAAGAATGAAAAAATTAAGGTGACCTGCAAATATACATTTTTTCAGAATCAGAGTGCCCTTTTAGATTGTTGACTGCCTGAAACAGTAAACATGAGAGAATATAATGTATAGCTAAAAATGTATCTATATTTATTCCTGTTTTACATCTCCCTAAATCACAGAATGCTATTAGTTTCCAATTCATCTATACAAAGGGTTTTAAAAAATTATTTTAGAAAGATTTCTATATTCATTTTGGAGTACTTATATATCCAGATACATATGCAGAAATATATTATTTTCATGTATGTCAATATTGAATGCATTGGATTTAACAAGAAATGTGTTTACACAACACGAGACTTTACTGAACCTGCTAATGATTTCAAACCCATGTAAACTGAAAGCTGCAATTTTCATACATGTCTTAAGAACTTAAGTCCCACTGACATTCAGTAGTACTTGTGCTCCTCTGTGACTACGGCATTTAAGAAAATCCCCTCCAAAGCCTTTAAAATATGCCACAACTGCATATTTTGCACAAATTGTAACCTCTAGCAAGAACTATTCTAGGAATTTCTTCTAGGAATCATCACAAGTCTCTCTTCAAAGCACAGACAGAGAAAAACATTAAAGCAGAAATATTTGAACAATTAAAAATCATTGAAAACTGCTTTTCTTCCAAGTTGAGATTTACGTAAGGAAGGAGACACAGAGGAAACATTCCCTCATGTCTTGCATAAACCTATGAACTCTCTCTCTCTAGTCTCATCGACTTTGAGGCAGACTTTCAAACACATGGCATGCCTATGGAAAGTAACTGTGGTTCCAAGATGGAAATTCTGAATGCATTTAGATGTTGTTTTTTTCTATTTTTTTCCTTTGTTGATTTTTTTTTCTTAAAGCAGAAGTGTTTAGAACTTTAGCCACAATGAAGGCTATGTGGGTATATAACACATAAAAATAGGATAAATTACACAATTATGACAAAATGTTGTGCATGTGTAATTACATATGTCTGCAACTAAGCATTCACAGATGGCTAGAAGAAAATATACTTCCTCTGCTGGTTCACTACCTAAGTTTTCCATCGAGTTTTAACAATTAGGTACCCACCATCTGAGTAAGATTGATCAAGATCTTTTATTTATTAGCAACATATTGCAAACCAAATCTGTAGCTACGACAAATTTGTGTTCTGTATGTGCAATGTTTGCCACTTTTTTTCTCAATAGGAAAGAGTACCTGCAGTACTGCATTTAGCTCTGGGGCCCCCAACATAAGAAGGACATGGAACTGGTAGAGCGCGTCCTGAGGAGGGCGACAAGGATGATGAGAGGACTGGAGCACCTCTCCTGAGAAGACAGGCTGAGGGAGTTGGGGTTGTTCAGCCTGGAAAAGAGAAGGCTCCAGGGAGACCTTACAGCGGCCTTCCAGTACCTAAAGGGGGCCTAAAGGAAAGATGGGGAAGGACTGTTTGTCAGGAAGTACAGCAATAGGACAATGGGGAATGTCTTTAAACTAAAAGAGGGGAGATTTAGATTAGATATTAGGAAGAAATTCTTTACTCAGAGGGCAGTGAGGCACTGGAACAGGCTGCCCAGACAAGCTGTGGATGCCCCATCCCTGGAGGTGTTCAAGGCCAGGTTGGATGGGGCTTTGGGCAACCTGGTCTAGTGGGAGGTGTCCCTGCCCATGGCAGGGGGTTGGAACTAGATGGTCTTTAAGGTTCCTTCCAACCCAAACCACTCTACGATTCTATGAAATCCAACAAATACCTATGGATTATGGACCAATGGCTTTAACTAACAAAGTACACAATGAAATACACGCATGTGCATTTTTGTACGAACACTCAAAGAATCACTGCTACATTTCTTTGTCTTACTAAGCTGTACATTCATATCTGGCATTTAGAGCAGTAAAGAGCCAAATCACATTTGAGGGTAGTATCTGAAGTCATGCCAAATTAGAATTGTTCATAGTCTGTGGACACTTAACAGTTAACCAGGGGTTTTAATTTCAGTGCTTCAACTCTTCTTCTCATATTTGTGCCCCTGCCTCAGAATACACCAGCTGGACTTCCAAGTAGTCATGATATGGTTTAAAAAGTGACAGGCAGTGTAACATTTCATCCCAAACCTCCAGAAGAGTTGTTATCATACTAAACACAAAGAGAAGTCCTTTCTTCCTAGTGAACAAGATATATCAAACAATGTTATTACACTGTTCTGTTAGATACTGCATATCATGGGAGAAGAATTGCTTTGCTAACTGCCAAAGCTTTAAGTTTAATTTTGAAAAGATGGAAACTAGTGTCATGTTTCATTTATACAGAAATGATGTCACGGCACTTTTTGACTTTTAATGTCTCCTCAGGATTTCATTCTGGTCTCTGCCTACCAACAAATTTATCAGGGTTATGCAAGTAGAAGATACGAAAATAGTACTGAATACTGATGGGGAAAAAGGATTGTGATGAGCAGTTCACAGATGATCTTTGGTCGTCTGTAACACATATGGATTGTTGTATATATCCTAACAGAATATATGATAGCATGGTGATTTACAAAGACTTATTGAAAGCTATTTTCTGTGACCTGTATGCCTGACCATATTTTGCTCCTTATGAGTAAATTGTTCATTCAAGCAAGTCCACTTCATTTGTTTCTTTAAACAATAGTTAGAGATGTTGATACAGAAAGCCCTAGGCACCCACATACATAACTAGGTCCAGAATTGTAAATTATGACCACCCAGGAGCAAAAAAATCATATACAAATAATGAATCAACTTGGTCAGCCAATAAATCAAATCCATAAAAACTTACCCAAGGGTTCTACAACGTACCACCAAGTATTCAGAATAGCTGTACACACATATTCTTATCCTAAGACCATATTTTATATACCTGTTTGTGTGTGTGTGTAAATTTCTGTATGTATAAATCCATACCCATCTGTCTGTATTAAGAAATACTTTATATATGTGGGTGATTCATTTACTTTTCACATAAATGTGCTATGTAATATGAGAAAGAAAGAAGCCATGAGAGAAATGCTTGGCAAGTCCAAATATAAAGATGATTGGCATCTATTTTAAAAAAATTTTTTTAGCTCTTAGTTTCATTCCATTTAATAAATGAAATCTGCCCTGTTGTAAAATAATTTTTAAGCAAACCTAAATCCTTAAGAAAATGAAATTTAGACTGCAGAGTGCAACACTGACCTCTGTTTGTAAAACCAGGGTTTCTGCATATGTAATGTCACAAATTTCACATATTTCAGTCTCCTATAGTAGAACTTAATATCACATTTTATTTAGAATGAAATGTGATGGGCATGTGATATTAACCTGTCAGACGTGGTGTCAGACATGGTCTATGCTTTAAAAATGTACCATCAAATTATAAATGACAATACAATGATTGAAGAACAAGGTGAGTACAAGCAATTGTAATTAACAGTGTCACCAATGATACATACAAGTAAAATGGAGCTTGTATTTTGTATTTAGGAAACGCAGAGTTTACATGTTTTTGTCTATGTGGTCTAGCATCCCCAAACAGATTAGTATATCCATTTTATTACCTGTTATTGCATCATAGACTGTAAGGCATGGAATAGAAGCAATAGAAGATAATTTTGAAGTTTTAAATGAGCAGTTGAGTAAAAAAGGATAGATGAATACCTACCTGAAATTTTTATTTTAAAATGTGTATCCTGTTCCAGGCCTTGTGAATCCCACATATCCTTTCCTACCTATTACAACATGCTTAAGTACCATTGCAAGACACTAGACATCAAAACATGTTTGGCATAGGTCTTCAACAATGCTCTTATTCGACTTCAAAGTTCAAACGAGTCTTTCTCACTTCTGGTTCCATTCTCTTGGACCCCAGGAAGATATGTGCTGCCTTCTCCAGATCAAATACATACAAAATACTACTTGAAAGTAGTTTAAAAAATACTTTCATCTGGTCCTTCCGTGCCATAAATTTGCCATACCTAAACACAAGTCAATTGTTTCCTACTACCATAAAGACCAACAAAACAGCCTTGCAGTGATGGCAGGTCTGAAAGTAGAGTTTATAATGAATGGTACAAAATGCATATGAAGAAAGTTTTACTTAAAAACAAAGAGTGTTTAAGGTAGATAAAATGACAACAGATTAAAGCTACTCCTTTTGGCATCCCTGAAAAATTGTCCAGAATACATGGACAGTCAGAATTGGATTCAGTTTTGCTCATGAGGCAGCCTTCGCTTCTTTTATGGTCTCATTACTTATGACTGTATCCACAAGAAGATGGATATCTACAAAGAGCTAAGGCTTATTTGTGTCCTGAATTGTTTGGTGACTTCAGAGGGAGCTGAAGGTTGTTCAGTACTTGGTATTATCACAAGACACCAAATATCAGAATTACCATATGTGCTTGATACTTCCTACAATGAACAACATAGTGGAAACAGTCAAGGTATATGCAGAATGTCATTAATCAACTTCAGGAAAGAAAAACCCCTATCTCAGCATATATAATTCTCAGACGTTTAAAACTGTAACAATCTCAATCTCACTTTCTACAAACATTTGGCTTTTGTTAATAATAAAGGAAGAATTAAATCAAAATAGGCCGTATTGGCTCACATTAATCACAACTAATTTCTGAACAGACAGCTATGTTTATATGAAAATATTTGAACCAATAAAATACTTTCCTGAAATGTTTTCACAGCTACAGTACAAAACATTTATTATGCAATACTTCCTCTGTTATTATAAACCAAGATTAAAATCCTCCCACAACAAAAGCATGTTACAGCTACCCTCATGGCCTTAAATCCACTAAACTGAGATCTGCAAAAAAAAGAAAAAAAGACGAAGAAAAAAAGAAGACGAAGACGACGAAGAAGAAGACGATGAAGAAGACGACAACGAAGAAGAAGAAGACGAAGACAAAGAAGAAGAAGACGAATCAAACCCTTGCCTCAGAAACTGTTTTTCACAGTACTGTTTACTGAGTACAGACAATATACTAAACTTAACTAATGAGCAACACATAAGCAGATCGTACGGGTCAGTAAAAATACTATGGAATGAACTAATCTTTCTGCAACACAGAAAGCCCAACTGAGCCCAAATGTCATTGACCCAGATAGGAACAATGTGTCTGTACTGATGACTAAGACATTTCTGTAAAACTGTGTATTTAACCCGGTGCATGTGTAGCTTTCACGGCAATCAGTGATTGAAATCAGAAATAAAAGTGAACTTGAATTGATCTCACTGTCTGGTATGTCTTCATTTTTCTCCCCTTCAGTCAGGTAATTTGAAGTGCCTGTTACACAAGAGTTTTTTAAGCATTGCCACCAGTGTGTTATTCGCACACCTCTGAAGATAAAATCCCAGAGCAACTGGGTCTAACTTGCCACACAAAATCTTTCAGTTTTTAATTATGTTACCTAAATCATCACAAATGTAATATGGGAAAATAATCCAAACAAACCACAAATTTTAAGACATACAAAGAATTTCTATCTGGTAACCACAAAAGAAACAATATAACCCAAATCTACAGAGGTATTTAGCAGCCTATTTCCCACTAAGAATGTCTACATTGCAAAAAACAGGCACAAGGCCACTCTTTCAGGGCTGTATCAAAAAGTCCACGAGAATGAAAGCAAGTGCGGATTCAGATCGGCTCTCCAGAGAGTACGAGGGCCCATTTGTGTGACCAGATCCAGCGACTTAGCCTGCTGCAGAATATGCCTCAGCTGTGCAGGCATTACTGGGGAAGAAGAGTGCCATAGCATTTCAGAGGAGTATGGACCGCTGCTGATTTCAAGGGGGTTTAATTTCCTGTCATTGTAGGTATTGACCAGTGTCTTCTTACTTTTCTAAAGCTGGAGTTAAGTTGGCAGGACAATTCTATGGATCTAAGACAACTCTGTATCATGTGTATTTACTCGATAGGAAATTTCCTACTATCTCCTCAGAAAAGAGGAGTTGTGCAGGATACAAGCCTCCAACAGCAGAATTCTCATTTTCAACTTCAAGGCTTAGATAGCTTTGCTAGGCAAAACTTCACTGAGACTTGTAATCTGATGAAAGACATTTCTCAGAGTGAAGATCTCTCACTGCCACAGTGTCACAATAAATGATTTACCAAAGTCCTGATGTAGGGTCTTCTAAAGGAAACCGTTGTGACAGGACTCAAGTTATCAAGAGCTTTGAAGTAGAAGTTCCTAGGCCTTCTACACTGAGCTCCCACAAGAAACTGCAAGGCTTTAAAAATAAAAGGGAAGATTTTACTAGACTTAAAAGTATAATTCCAAAATAACAGCAACAAAATCATCTCAGTCTGAGGAGAGAGGATAGAAATAAAAATGAATTATTCAATTATTTTTCCTATTAGCATGGGCCTGTGCAGCAGGTCATTATTTTCAGCTTTGGCTTCAGTCATTCAGTGACCTTCTGAGTTGCAGCAGATTTGGCACAGATTCCCTCTGTACATCCCTCTGAGACTGACTGCCCGCTGCTGGCTTCTGACTGAAGGGGATATGAATTACAAGTTCCCGCATCCTTCCTGTGACTGTTTCACTTCCTACACTCGATTGTCTGTGAAAGCTTTCCTCCCTGGAGCCAGCTCAGTAGCTTCCCCAGGGAAGAAGGAATTTCTTCCTTCCTTGCGGGGGGTAAACCTGAGCCCTTTATGGTACAGAATACAAACTGAGGACCAAATTAATCAAAGAAAAAAATTGTCACAGATGGCAAAAATGCAATGGGTCCTTTTGTGCACTTTCAAATTGATATTTTGACAGTTTTGAATTTTGAGACAGATTTGACGTCTCATACAACTCATTTTCTTTCAAAACTTTACAATCAAGTTTACTTCCAAAGAAGTGTTGGCATTACCAGCCAGCCTAGCACTACAGACAGGTAAGTACTTTGCGAAATGTAACCTTGAAAAGATAAACAATGTTTTGCAATATAAATACTAAAAACTTGCTTACTCTGACTTTTGACCAAGATGATGTGTCATGGAAATTACATCATGCTTCAAAAAAGCATATAAACCTGGGTTACATTTCTATTACATTTATCTCTGCCTGAGCCTAAGCTCAGCTCTTTCATACTACGATAATGTGGAACATACAGAGTTGTGAAAACATTAAACCTTTCACATCATTTGTGAAACACACTTTCAAAAAAAAAGGAACACAAACAACCTTCCATTTTCTCAAAAAGACTTAAAACTCCTATATTAATCTGCCACATTTCACTCTTCCATCAGTGACCACTGCAGCTCTTGTCAGCTGCAACACATGCAAGCCATAAATCATAGATTTCCATGTATTTTCTGTGGTCTGCACACAAGCTTTGCGCTACAGGACTGAGGTAAAAAAAAACCCTGCTGTTACAGGCAACCAAAGCAAATGTGATGGAAACTTTCATTTTTATCGAAGGAACACTGAAAAGCCACTAGGCTAGACATTAAAGATACAGATAAGGCCCCTGCTCAGAAGATCCCAAAATTTAAAGTTAGAAAGAATAAGAAGGAAAATGTATGCACAGAGGGGTAAATATCTACTCCCCCAATTTCCCCAGCTGACACAGCAGCCTGGTGTCATTATTTTTATTTTCCCTTTGTGTTCAACTTTTGATCCTCCAGACAGACTCAACAGGCAGTGAGTGACCTGTAGATCTCAGTCAGTTCACAGAGCATTCCGTCCTCTGTTGCCACAAGGGACTACACAAAAAATGCTGACCTTTAGCAATGGACAGTGAAGCCAGGAGCTACTTGGAGTTTCTGTTACTCTTGAAACAAGCCAATGCAGGTTGCAATCATGCAGAATAAAGCATGCAGTGTTCTAATTCTCTGTGTGGGATCATTGCTCCCTCGTGCTCACACATCTCCTATCACTATCCCTTAATCACGCTGCCTCCAAGAGCTCTCATTTGTGGGCTACTGGTAGGCTAACCATGGAGGAATATGGCTCCAGCTTCTGCAAGAACACGCCGCCTGACAGTTTTGCTCTTCTCCTCAGCCCTTACCTTTGGAGCTCCAACTTGCTTAATGCTCAGCGTCTAAATGGAAGTGGTTACACCGTGAATAGCCAAGCAGTCTGATGAGACCAAAGCCTGGGGAATAGTGCATCTCGCCCGCCTCGCCTGTAGTCCTTCTCTTGTCTGCCCACGGCTGGTGGCTGCCCAAGCTGCTGAGGGGGGCTCTGCAGCCCTGCTGGGATAACTGCGTCCTCTGCAGCAGTTTCTTGCTACTCCTCTCAGATGCCACGGTGGGCTTACATTTCCAGCACGAGGTTTGCTGTTGTTAAAATAGTACTGTAAACCGCATCAATGGAAAAGGTGGGAAAAAAAAAAGTGGCTGGAAGTGTGGAGAAACTGTATGGGACACTGGAAATGTCAGCTGCTCAACTGCTTCCATTTGTATTTACAAAGCAAAGTAATCTAAGATCTAGCTGGCCAAGTTCTGTATGGAAATTAGTGTTTCCTGTTTGTGGCAGTTTGCTGTTGGTGGAGTGGGCTTGTAAAGTGACTCAGTACTTTCATTTTTCCAGTTTCTCTTGTGGCTGCTTGCCTGCTTTTTTTAAAATTAGTACTATCCTAACATACATAAGAAACTGTGATGTTTTCTGTGTGAAAGGTGTAAAAGTGCATAATGAAGAGGAAGTGATATTTAGACAAAATTAATTAATTTTTTTTTACCTGATCAGATTTCAGTCCTTCGGTATGAATTACCTTTTTTTTTTTTTTATGACAGTGACAGGAAGCTAAAAACTGCAATTGCATTCCCATAGTAAACTTTTCCCCCTAAAAACACAAACAGCCAAACTAAGCTTCCAAAACAGATACAAAACCACAAGTGTTCAGCCTGAAGTAACTTTACTTTTAAAGACAGTACTTTTGCTTGGCCAGTTATTTAGCATGACAAACGGAAAAGAAGGTATACCTTTCCATTTAAAGGAGTCATCTACCTAACATCCTGCCCAAATTTTTCAAAAGCAGATGACAAAAGCTAGGAGTCCTTGTCTGCTGGGTAACATAAGGAGTAGTCAACCTTACAACCATTGGACAGATATATATATTTACATGTTCAGGAAGCTGAGTGTGCAACTCCACTTTCAAAATCTGGTCCTGAATGCATGTCATCCAAAAGATGCTGCTTGTAGCCCATGGTATGCGTTACACCAAGCACCATCCTGAATAACTGGGTACTATTTAGAAATGGGATGAGTACATTAAAGCTGTCCTCAACTGGAGCTCCACCAAGGTCTGACCTTGCAACTCCTCATACACTCTAAGACTCCACTCAGCACCCCAAATACATAAAAATATTTTTAGGAAAAATATTTATGACTGGAAGTTCTCTCTATTATTCCTATTACTGCAATTTTTTTCCTTTGCTGGCTGACTTCATTCCCATGGTGATGTACTGCAAGTAAAGGTAAGGTAAATGATGCAAAAACACACACTAAAAATGCTGGGAAAAGTTAAATGTATGTGAACTGACATGGAAGGCGGTATTTAAAGGACTGCCTTGTTAGCATCTATGCAAAAGGAAGACCTTATCAATAAACTTCATTAGTCTTCTGGTCTCCTTTTCCAACACACACAAACATTAACAGGATCAACCACTGTTGCATTACATAAACAAATTTCAGTAGGTTACTGTAACCTGCTGTCTGCACCAAGGTGTAACCTTACAGAAAATTTTGTTAACAGTATTTAAATTTCACTCTTTGTTATCTTAGAGGACACATTTGTTCCAACACAGATCCACTGTTTTTGCTTAGTTATTTCCAGAAAAGGTAAAGAAATGTTATTTGCTAACCTTGCAAATTCATTTTAAATTTTAAAATGGTATTGGGTTTTCAAAGCCCACATAGACTAAACATTCAGAAATGAAGTGAAAAAGTACTAAAAAAAACAAAAAAACTTAAGTATGATAAGCATAAAAACAAAATAGTGAAATGAGTTATCAATTATGTATTATACTTTGCACCGTACTATTTGCATTCTATTTCATGTACTTCACACAAACTTTTTCTAAGACAGCCTTTTTTGACGAAGGAATAAAGCCAAACTCCACTGAAAATGGAAGATAGTCATGACAAAAAAGTCAGAGCTTTAGAGAAAGTTTGATATAGACCAAAAAATAAAAATAAAAAATAAAAAGGTTCTTATGATTCGCTTTACTTTTCAAACAGTTCCATATGTTACTACAAATTTGACAAAAATGCCATAAAATCTTAAAAAATTTCATCCTTTGATGGGATTAAAAGAAAAAACAAAAACAGCTATTTTCAGGCTCAGTTTTGCTTTAGTGGTGTCACTGGATTGCAATGAAATGCTACATGTTTTCCCCAGACCTAAAGGTTGGAAAGAAATGTTTGGTGGAATTTAATATGAATATTTCCACTGTATTTCAGAAAAATGCTTAAACAGTCCTTAAATTTCAGAATACTAAATTCTAAATACTGAAATTCTGGAAAATCCTGCTAGATTCAAGCATTTCTTCATGACCTGTAAGAACTAAGGCATAAATTCAGTACTATGGATATTAATACTGACAGTTTCAAACATCCATGCAAAGAACAATCTGATATGTGTGCACACATAGAATATTGAAATATAGTATTTACTGTATTTAGAGCTGCCTTTAATAATGCGTTAGACTTTGGTCTAGGTTCATTCTGCTCACACAGCAAGCTAATTTCATAGCATGATTGCCTGGAAACATACCACAAAAGTATGAGCTTATGATCCTGATAGTAACTTTTCAACATATGCTTAGGAGAAGTTCACCTTGAAACTGAGGACTGGGCCTCTGCTGAGCCTGACATATTTGTAGCCCAAAGCAGCAACTCTGTCCCCGAGACATGTGAAGAGGTGAAAACCAGAGCAGGAAGAGGGATTTAATGAGATGCACACTTCCTTGAGGATTGGAAGAGCAGGAGCTTATTAAATGGGAATGTGGAAGAAGTGATACACATGGAATTCCATCAGAAAGAAATTTTAGATGCTAAATTAGTTAGACAGGCATGTAGATATTAGACTGGTTTGAAGAGTTGTTTCCTTAGCTGTATGATCATGTGGTTAAATAAACAATATCCTTCCTTTTCAGAAAGCTCTTTTGTGGCATTGTCAAACTACAGTTCAAAAGCTTCCAAAGGGTAAAACTGTGGTATTACACCTAACTGGCGTTAATGTAGCTGTTACACTGATGATTACAAGTTTCCAGAGCAGTCTAAGAGAAGGAAGATGACATCATTCTAACTGAAAGGAATAAGTGATTTAAGGCTTGTTACCTAAAAGATCGTTTTCAGAAAGAGATGACAGAATAGGATACAGCACTACCCCTTAATATCTCAACCCTTTCAACTGAATGTACAGAGAACGTAGAATAACTTCATACACATACATACACACGTAAGTAGGTACCTAGGTATAAGGCCTGTAAAATGCTTCTAAAGAATTAATTTTGTAGAAAGTAAGGGAGAAAGGATACAAAGGCAGGATCTAGTAGACTTGTGCTGTTGGGATTAAAAAAAAAATCTTCATTAGCAGGAAAAAAAATTGCATTGGCATTTTCCACTGTATCTGAATAAACAGATCACCTTTACTTTTCAACATTAGCTGTTAATTCTCCAATTAGAATATGTGGAAGTCATTTGAAACAATATAGGTAGGAGAATAAAACTGATTTTGTTATCTATTCCCTTTATTATTTCATGAACACAAAACTGATAACTATAACAGTTACCATAACTTTATTAGTTATCATAACTTTATCAGTTATCAACTGATAACCATAACATACCCAGCAGCTGATCTCGCCAATCTAATTGCATATTTGTTTTATAGGAGGACAATCTTGACAAAAATATGGACTTCGCAAGGAGCACATTTACAGGGTACAATTTATTAAAATAATGAATTTTAATATATAGTTGGAAAATCTCTGTCAACAGACTTCTCTAGTAAAAGAGTTCTCTTGGCTAGCTATCAATACCATAGAAAAGAACAGTATTTGCAAACATAATTTTCTGGGTTGGTAAATCAAAACCCAAGTTAATTATAATGGGCTAATTATCCAACTTTGTACTTTGGTAGGATAATTCCAAATAAACTAAGTGTCCTTAACCTGTCAGTAGCTAGAATTTATCCCACAAAATCAATACTTAGTGATGTCCTTTGGCCTGTCACCACACACTCTTTTGCACTGTGCAGCTGTGTAGTACTGGAAGCAACAGTTCAGGTATGAATCTGCCTATTTTCAAATTTAGAAAGAAAATGCTTCCTCATCATTATTTTTTGCTTGTAATTACAGAGATGTTATTTTAATAAGTTAGGAAAAACAGTGATAAAGCTGTAAGTTTTAAAATTTCACATCTATGTTTAGACAAAACTAGGAAGAAATATGATTCATTCTCAAAAATCATCAAAACCTATTCCTATGAAACAGCAGTGAGAGGCTGCTTCTGTTTAAGTTGCCTGCAACAGTGTAGGCTGAAAAAGGCTCCAAGTGAACGGGTATCCAAAACATCACAAGCTGTAATGATGTGTTAACCTTGGTGACAGTCAAAACAGAAGGGTCAAAGGTTCAGCTGGCATCCCTAGGGGTGATCCTTCAAGGTGAATTTGAGACCCATTGACAGGGCAGCATAGTAAAACTGACACTGCAGCCTGAGGTACGCATCCATTACAAAGATGAAGAACTGTCTCCTTTCTTGAACTTTATATTCATAGCAATAGAAGAAATGGCCTTTGTTGAGATGGTTAACGTATCCACGTGCTGAAATCCTGAAGATGAACATTTTCAAAGGTTACCTTCTATTTTCAAATCAGAAATAACTAGCAAAGCAGGCTTTCAGGTTTATTTGCTGTGATTACTCCAGTTACTCTTAATTTTGCAAATGTTAAAAGTTATTTCCCCATGTCCTACTTAAAATGTCCAGATTGCTAAAATTAACATTTCTCCAGGCACTGAAAATCCTGTTACAACTACCTACATTTGTTAGCTTCAAGAACAATAGATATAATAGACGACCCCTTATTCCCCTAAAGCCTTTCATTTTGGAAGACTAAAGTAGAGTTATAGCTGTCTCTCTGGTTGGGTAATTCTTAATATTTAAGAATCACAAATGCAAGAGATATCAGCTAAACATGTAACAAAGAAATTTTCTTAGCAGAAAGTCTCATTAGAACAAAAATGCACATGAAAATGAAGTATGTCCATAAAGCTCCAGCTGGTAAAAGGGAAGTATCTTAATGGCAAACAACAATAACAAAAAGATAAAGAATCTCAACTAATTCAGAACTTCAAAAAGGGGCTTCTCCATTACTGTAAATTATACTGTATGTTTTCTTGGAAAGGGTGAAATATTAGTCTCAGTGCAGAAAATGGTAATATATTGACCGCATTTCTGCAATGCACTGAAATGTACACTGAGAGTACAGGATGCATGCAAAGTGTATTTTCATGAAACATACTAATCATAGTCTTTGTGAATGCAAATTTCCCAGGAGTTACAATCATGCAAAGTACCTACTATAAAGACATTCCTAGTTTACTAATAAACTAGACATCCCTGAGATCACTGAATACAAGGGACGATAATTTCAACACCACTTTGATGCTTCAGCATACAATTTGAGCGGTAAATAATTGTTGTCTTTAAAATAAAAGGAAATCTCAAAATATTTGCATAAAGGCTAGATCCCGCAAGTATTATGCAGTCACAAACACCTAGAGGACCATGGCTCGAGTATGTGAGTAAGAGTATTTCTCTACTGCTTTGCCTACAAAGAAGAGCCTATTCATGATTTAAGATGCAATAATGCTTTGCACGTTGGCCAAGTGGCACAACACAACTTTATTCTAATACTGTCAGGCTGCTTTACATGTATGAATGAATTCAGTTTCACAACTCACGAAATGCTGAACAACAAGTACTGAATAATTTCATGGCTTGCCCAAAATCTCACAGGAAGATTGCAGCAGCACTGCAATCTGCTTTGCTTAGCTTGCAGACTTTCTACCTCAAGGCAATCCTTCCCTTACTGCACAATAATTTTCTCTGTAGGAAAATATTTGCAGCTCAGTTTTAAAAACAGTGTTGCAATGAATGTATTGTCTCACAGTAAAAGTAGTTTATTTTTAATTCTATTCAAGGTAGAGGCCTAGCAGGGAGAATCATTCATTCCTGGAACTTGGAATTCCTATCATGAACTGTAAAATAGCTTCACTCAGGTACTTGCAGCTTCTGTGGTAACATCACACACTGAACAAGCAAACTTTTTCCTACTAGATTTGTGTCAGGTCTTACTCCAAGAGAAATGTTTGAACTGAACACCAGACTTCAAAATAGCCATAAGAGCCAAATGACTCTAAATGAAATGGAAGAGCAAAATCTGCTGTCTGCAATGGGGGCGGTGGAGGAGGGAAGACCAAGCTATCACATCAACATCTTTATCTTTGAAAACCTTGGCATTCTGAATGGCATAACCATTTGGAAAAGGAATGATGCAAAACATAAAAACTTACAGTTTACAGATTTTGACTCATCATCATTTTGTTCAAGGAACCAAACATCAAATGTTGTGAGGGAAGGCAAAGTTACATAAGCATACATCTCTATGGTTACTTTCAATATTAAATAAATTTACTCCATACGGTAGAAATATTTCAAGATACACACCAGGAAAGTATTTTACTTTCTCAAGTTTTTCTTTCTGAACAGCATTATTTTCCATGGATTATTTTTTCTCTTAAACTTGTAGGGGGAAGACCTTAATCACTCTTCCCCCCATCTATCTGTACAATTTATTCTCCTTCATGCAGCCAGAACAACGAGGTCCACCAGAGTCAAACACACAACCATCAACAACAGCAAAGACAGAAGGAACAGCAAAGCTGTTGAGTTAGAAGAGAGTGAGTATAATTAGATGCAAGTACAACTAACCACCCACACTTCCATGTTAAAAAAAGAACAATCTTTACGTGGCCATTTGCTAAATAGGTTCTTGCTAGATAATGATTTTTTGAGGAGGAAAAGTAAGATCAATTGTAGCATTGATCTAAATGCAGGAGGAGCATTAGCAACAATTGTCATCTAGCTAAATAAGGAAAGAAAGTTGTGGGTTTTTTTTATTTTTGTTTTTGTTTTTTTTTTTTTAAATTAGGGAAGCCATAAGAAGGCAGGCTTGGTCCTACATAATATTACACAGGAGTTTGGAATAACCTGCAATATATATGTTAGTCCCACACTATTGCACACGGTGAATATCTGAACTTGGCAGTAAGTAATTGTGAGTATATTATTACCCGGAGAGAGAGAAGTACTCTGTTGGGTTGAGGAAACCCAAGAACTGAAAAATTATTATTTTTGAAGTGCTGAGATTTGGACTAGACTTTTCATATAACCAGAAGCATCACAGGAAATTCAGTAAGGCAAAACTATCCAAACAAAGTGAAACAAGCAAAAATGAAGTTGACAGAACTTTCAAAAAGTAGACCAAAAAAATCAAAGCAAACCAAACAAGAAGCTCTAATCACTTACATCTGTTCAAGGTTCCAAAAATGGGCACTGTTCTTCTCTACTATTTTTATTCGACATTTTTCTTTTGATTATGAGAACATAATATGTGCAAACTCAGCACACAGATTGTTGAGGTTATATTAAACATGCTTTTAGAGTTAGTGTCATTCTTACTTTACAGAACTAATTCTTAAAAAAAAAGCATGATATACAATAAAGTCTCAGTTAGCAGTTATCCGATATTTAGATTTTAAGTGACAACATGTGGCTGCTGCGGTGTGCAAGCAACTAGGAATATCAAAAATGCCAAGAACAATCAAATTTATAAGGCCCAATAGAGACTTTCAAAAACAAAAATGTACCCCCCCTCCCCTAAATTGAGTGGGTTTCAGTGTTTGGAAAACACTGAACACAGTGAGGATTTGGGTTGATTCACTTCACTGATACATACTTGCCACAAATACTGCATTGAGTTCTACTGGATATTTGTTAAAGGTCTTTCATGGTATACAAATGGAAATATCTCTGTACACATGTATAAGGTAAATATACATACAGTAAAAGATAAAGTAAAGCGCTCACAGGTCCAGGAATCGGCATGAAAGAACCTGGGAACACAGACAGTTTCTAGCACTTTTTTTTTTGCACACTTGCTATGTAGGGATGATCAGTCCCATGCTCAGTGGACTGAACTTTCCTCTGAATACATTTTGTGCCTGTACACAGTGCACACACTTCCCAGCAAGACCTGATGGCTGGTGTGTCACATTCATACAAGGCTCTAAAAGTTTGATACTTCAAATATTGCTTCGTTTCTCACTGTTTTTGCTCATGATTAGGAATCAGAGAAGTTACACAGAACAACAGTCCCGAAGGGGTTGGGAGGAATAGTGTCTCCAGAAATGGACTTTTGACTTAGAGGAGGATGCCCACACTCCACATTTAGGATTTCCATACAGCTGATGAGAGGAAGGGGGCAAGAAGAATCAACTTTCTAAACCCAGTCGTCATCTTTGTTGTGCACAATATAAGCAAAGTCTCCTTTCCTGACTGCTTAAAAAAACTAACCAAACAAAAATGTTTCTTTTTCATTAAGAGAATAAAATGAATGAAGAAATAATTTCCCTCCCACATCCTTTCTTCATCTCCCTTACCCATCCCAAAAAAAACAACTAGAATACCAGCCAAACAAAACAAAGGATTTACTTTCTCAGCATAAATCACCTTTGCTCCTAAACATTCGAACCATAAAGTCCTGCATGCTCTGGATAGCTCAAGTAACCTAGTCTGAGATAATAACCACCTGTTTTTATATTATTTTTTAAGGAGTAGAAGCTTCCAAGACTCCAATTCTATCATTTCAGATAATCCCAGAGGTTCAAAACTCTCAATAAGCCATTTTACAAGAAAATCCTGATGTCTAATGTCTAGTCCTGAGGAAGTCTCAAAACTCAGATATCTAACACACACTATATTTGCTCAGGCATTTGTTTTCTTTTACTACCTAGGTCATCAGTTCACGATTAGGGACAAAAGAAATCTGTGGAGAATTTTGACTCAGTGAGGAATTTTCAAATTCCTTTAAGTCCACAGAATATCTGTAAAAGAACCACTCTTCTTCACTTTATTTTTATATTTAAAAGTAGAAATCGTAAAATAAAGTTGAGTATAGAAAAATACATACTTGGTTCACATTAAAGGAGTACTTTTTATTACACAACAATAGTGAAATAATAAAGAGAAACCATAGTTATGCATGTTTGATGCCTAACATTTTAAGCAGTGAGAATAAAAATAAAATAGCTGAAGCAATGTGCATCCCTGAAGCAAAGGTGCACTTTTGAAAGTTGTGAGAAAAGCAGACAGGATGGATACCCTTAGCTACAGGGAAAAAATTCTGACAATATGATCAGCAATAACTTGGTTTAAAATGCCAGCAACTAAATGACCATAACTAGCCTTTTAATCTAACACTGAATTACAAGGAGTTTTAATTCCAGTAGTTTCAGATTGTGTGAATGCAGTCTCTAAGTCTCATAACCTCGCACAGTAGGCTAAACTATGACAGGGAGTGTCTTTGGGAACAGAAGAGGTCAGTTTTGTCCTAAATGCAAAATCTTGTCTCTATCTATAAAATACCCAGCACAAGTCTACAGAACCTGCTGCCCTCCCTAATCCGCAGATGTTTGATACTGGGCCACCCTTTTGCCCTGCATCATGATGCTCCCTTCCTTTCCACAGATTCCACAGACCAACATCATCCTTTGGAGATGTCTACTGAAAAAACTCAATGCTTTGATTATTCTCTACTAACGCCCAGTCTCCAGCAACTGGTTCCTTAGACTTTGCCTCTGGATTTTTCAGCGTAGATTCTTCTAAAACATGTTCCACTGAGTGTGAACCAATGCATTGTTTGCCATGTCCTACACTTTTTTCAGTATCATGGCATAGAAGGTTCAGGGTTAATAATTACTCATTTATACCAATTAGAACAACTTCTGGCATTAAATACGACTCAAACACTTTAGACTAACTGGCTAACCAGCTTTTTCTTGCCGTTGTCTAGCGGCAAACACATCGCAGTAATGGAGAAAGCAGCTTGTTCCCCAAAGAAGCACTTGGGACAGTTGACTGTAAGAGCTATTGGGAAGAAAGAGAATGTCCACACGGGTGTTTTCAGGCCATTTGCTTTGGCTTGGTATGTGGGGACCTCAAGCCAACGCAAGCTCTTTTTGCCCTTACTCTCAGCACAACAGAAGCTGTGTGGCCGTATTAGTACAATACCGTGCCTGAGTGATCTAGCCTGTCTCTCAGCAGGGCTTATTAGCTCAGGCTCGGCGCCACATTAACCGCTGCCATATGGCTTCTGGTCGATTCAAAGAGTGAACTGAACGCGCTCACATCTGCCTGACAAAGTCTGCACAGCTATGCTTTTTAAAATGGCAAACCTGCAGAAAGCTGTGGGGAGAGAATCTTGTAATAGGCTAGAATTTTCAACCTGTGTTTACTTCAGTGCTTGCAGAAATACAAACTGTCACTGCTAACAGCTGGGCTATTAACAGGTCAGGGTTGGAAACTACTTGTGAATGTGTCCGGAATAAGATGGGAGTACCATAAGCCTCTAAGTAGCATGGAGGAAGAGAACAATGAATACAAAAATATATTTTTTTCAATATTTTATCTTCTTTCTTTGTTAGTAAGTCACTCATCCTTGAATGGTACTCAGGCTACTAGAATTAGATTTTTACAGCCTTCCAAGAAGGGCTGGGTCGTCTGTAGAAGAAGGTAATGTTTTTAGGACTCAGCCATAAAAACACACAGAACACACAAAATGATGTGACAAATGCTAGTTATAAAGATTAATGTACCACTGAAAAGAGCTCAGATATCTCTGTGATAATAAAAAAAAACAGTTTGGGAAGTAGCTGTGTAGCAGAAGATACCATTAGATGTCTTTGTCTTCACAAGAGAAGAACGGTAGTGCGGATGTGGAAACTTCAATGGTTTAGACACAGTGGGGGAGAAAGCAGACATGCAGAGGGAATAGAGGAGGAAGACAAGAAAGTTGTCCTGATGAAAATGCAAGAGGGCAACAGAATGACACGTCATGGTTAGAACAGAAAACAAGGAAGACTATCCAGAAGATACATTTTGGATGACTAGTGAGTGTTAAAGAAACTGAAGAGTAGAGAGAATCCAACAAGAGCAACAGGGACCCTGAAACAGAGCTTTAAGCATGAACACAGAAAAACAATTGTCATATTCTGGAAAAATTAAGAGCAAGAAACGGCAGGATTTAGAAACATTCTCACCATCCTCTGGGATAGCTATGGGGTTCCAAATTCTTTTTCACGATCTTTCGTGTTTTTTCCCCTTTGGGTGCCAAGTTAACTCACAGCAGCTCCAACTGTGTTGCCAGAGGAAGCAATATTAATAGCAGAAGAAATATAAATCATTAACAAAAAACTACCCTTGATCCTTGAGGAAACCACCGTTGTAGGGATCAGCAGAAGAAGGAAAAAGAGAGGTAGAGTGTAAGCCAACCCTCTCAGGAAGTAAGAAAAAGAAACAGAATGAAGAAAAAGGACTGGAAAGAAAGGAAATTGCTGGGAGGCAACAAATACATATTGGGAATCAGTAGAAAAATACAATTCTCTTTCTAACCCTCCTGGGGCATATAGGAAATTGCTGCCTGCGCCCTTTAATCTGCCCCCCAAAAGAAAAACAATTAAAATGAAATAAAACACTTAACTGTAGTTACTTGCTGCCCCCCCACACTGCTCTGTGTGCTGTGTACCCAGGCCATGATCTTTCATGCAGTTCTCCACAGGATAGGCTATGTTAACCTATAAGTAAGCATTACATCTTCTACAGAAATATGCATTCCTTTGCTATGTATTTAAAATATTTAATGTAGGGAGACTAAGATATTAAAAGATTCAAGATTAAGAAATTAATGAAAAAAGAGGAGGCCAGAAAAAAATGAGAAATGGAGAAGAAAGAAATTAGGATAAACATCTTGAATTAATTCAGAGTGGCACCATAACAGTATGATTTGTGTCAGGAATAAAGTAGTTTTAAAGGCTTAAGACTACTATTCCTGCACAGCACACAGCAACAAATTCAATCAGGTTTTGTTTCCTTTTTCCTGATTCACCTCCCCTCTGCAATTTTTCCCACTGCAATTTATCTTTGGAAGGAAAGGCCCCTTTGGATAAATAGGGAATTAATTTCTGCTTTTTCCACTGTTCCCTCCAATACAAACAATACTTTCTCTTTTCCTTTTTAAATGATATGCATAGTAGTTTCTTCCATCTCTTTCTTCTTTCTTTTTATGACTGAGATCACATTGGTATCACCTATCTCATTTTAAACTTGTCAAAGCACAATGAGGCTGTGAATGGTCTCTACCAAGAAGAATGAACCAAGCTCTTTTTGTGATAATTCATTAACAAAAAAAAATGGGGCAAATACATAAACTATCTTCCTGTGGATGGTACCTTTAAGGAGGTCTTCCTGTCACAGTAGATCAGAGGCCTCATTTTTACCTTTTGGAGAAAACATTTTCTAGACTCACTTGTGTAAAAATAGCATTGTGCAAGAGAATAAATACTTCATATCTTTGATGTACTATTTAAGGGTCAGGATAAGAAACAGTAATCAAGAATTCAAGTTACAACTTATCTAAAATAAGAACGTAAGTCATTCAGAACTGTTGCTGTCACAAGACAGCCACACACAAAAGGAATGAAAACCTGTATGCATTATTCATCCCATAACTTTGATCTTAAAAGCTAAGAATCTTGAACAAGGAAAGATAAATGGCTTTTCAAAGTTTTTCTTTTAAAAATCAGATGAGGATGATTCAGGATAAATGAAAGATAAGAGTTAATACGAAAGAGAGGGAAATTGCAATCACAGTGCTGCACCAAAGTTTCAATGCAAGAGCTTTGCTCTTTGTATTCAGTTGCAAAGGATTTCTTTTTCAGGTACCAGCATCCTTGTTCATGTATATGTAAAAGATTTTAGCTATTGAAATTTCATTTTCAGTATGCACAGTTCCTTTCTTCCACCACCCTTCAAGATGCGAACAATTAGGAAGCCTTCTGAAGCATGGGCTACTACTGGTCATGGGGCAGCTACAGAAGACGCTGTGAAGCTCTGACCTCCAATCCTGGCTCAAACATCAACTTGCTCTAGAGCTTATGCAAGACATATATATTTTCACACTGGGGAAGTACTGATAATTATAGGCACTCTGACTGCATTGTGATTTTTTGAGGTTTAGTTCATTAAGCAGATGTTGCCCATGAAACATGAGACAAATTGAGACAGAGATCCAGAAGTGCATGGAGGTTTCCCTGTCTAAATGGGAGATCCACAAACTCCTCTTTGAATGCTTTGCACTCCTTAGAGTCTGTAATTATTGCCAGTTTTTGCCTAAAGATATGCTCAAAGGCCCCACCATCTTGGTTAGATTACTGATGTCAGCATCCCATATTGCAGGCAGTTGCATTCAGATTCACAAAGAAGAAGGATCAGCAACAAGGTTTCTTAAGGGAGGCTCTGAGCAAGTCTAATGCAAGCAGACAACACCGCATTCATGACAAATCATAGCACACCACCCATTTCCATTAACAGCAAATGAAAAGGAAGAGTGCCTTTACATTACAGTGTAGAGCAGGAGGTTGTGCTTATCTGACATTCAAATTATTACCTCGATACAAGGAGTTAGCATTAATCAAGGGCAGGTTGTGAGACTGAGGAAATAGATGGGGAATGAGGAAGGAATTTCATTTCAGTGGTGTGTGGTAGGCAGTGGGGACACCATTTGAAAGTAGTGGGAGGTTTTGGGGTACAACAGGAAGAAGGCTGAGGTACACTGGAGGCACTCACAGGCTTACAAGCAACCCTTATGCACTGCAATATCTGTGAGCGCCCACGCGAGTCATTGCTCGCGGCCACTGATGCTCCTGCCAACTCCATCTAGACAAAACACAGTGGGAAAGACCAGACCCTGTGATTAGAACAGTCAGCAGAAACTAGAAGACTGACTCCACTTCCTCCTTAACCTGAGGCAATGCAAACTCATAGCTTTCAGCTCCAAGGTAAGTGCCCGAAACATGTGGCTGTGTACTCATGAAACTGGGCTGCCATGCAAAGAAGATGGCCAGACTGCTGGGGCTGGGAGTGTGCCTGTTCCTGGTGAGGAGAAGCCAGGAGCCCTGGTCTAAATCCTCGCTCCGAGGAATTCAATATGAATTTGATCTGGCAAGACAACAATTCCAAATGCAGGAACAACAGTAAGGGCTGGAAACAGATTGAGGAAGTTCCCCAACCCGGTGAGTTCCCTTCTCCATTATTTGTAGTCAAGACCTTGCATTTTCTCTCTCCACAGTGTCTCAGCTCCAAGATGAGAGTTGCACAGCCTCTCCTAGTCTAGACGGAATATCTTAAAATTGGAAAAATACATTTTATTTTTAAATTGTTCACAGTGAGAAATTAGAGATGTTCACTGGACTGCAGTGAAGCCCTCTTTTTTTGGCTATACATTATAGGAGGGATTCTTGATTCCACAATGATCCCAAGAGAAAAATTAACTTGATGAGCACAGAATCTCACTAGCTCTGTTCTGGCCTCATGATAATTGTTTTTCAATTCAACAAATTAAGTTAAAGATAAGCATTTGCTTCACATGCAAGACTGTCATTCCTGCTTCATTTGCAATGTATTTAGAGGGGTTAGCCACGTCAAGCGTGTTCTTGCATATTGTGACGTAAAGGATACACGCAAGAAAAATCATGTTTAGCTACAATGCACTGACAAAATTCTTTATATACAACATATTCAAGAGCAAAGAGGAAAAAAATGTTTTAACGATGACTCTTCATCAGATTCACCTGGTGGACATGTGTACAATGAACAGCCTGTACTGAGGTAAAACTGAGCAGTACTGGGAGAGCTGTGCTCAAAGAGAATGTCTGTTTCCACAATCCACCACAGATAGCTGTGCCCAGACCCTTACTTTCATTTCATATTTGTTCCACTCACTACTGTTTAGAACCTGAAAGACATATAAATTTATTTCTTTTCAAAGCACATTTATTTGCCCTACAAATGGACCAAAAATATGCAAAGAGTACTTTGATTTTCATTATCTCACCTACATAAAAGTATCAATTTCCTTAACCCTACCAGGACAAAATAATATTTTCTTTTTATTGCATTCCAGAGGAAGTAATGCCTGAACTTCGATCTTATTTAACTGCTATTTATCTAAATCTCTTGCTTCAAAATCTCTGTCAGGAACCAAGCTACCACCTCTGTTTCTCCAGCACCCTTAATACTCAACCTGTGAAGCCCAGTTCTGCTGCCTCAAAGATCAACATTGCCATTGCAGATGAGAAAGACAGCTCCCATATATTAAAAATAAGGTTGCTTCATGGACATACCATGTATTTTTGAAGAAAGTATAGATATGAATCAGAAAAGAGGTGTCAAACATCACCCTCTATACCTAAAAAAGTATAATCTTAATGTTTATTTTAAATCTCTTTTCAGAAAAAAATGCATTAATATTAAATGTTTTAAACAGCCCTACAGATCTCTTGAAGTGGCAACGAGACAAAGATCAACAAACCTTTAAGAATGAAAACAACTGTAAATGTTTTAAAAGTGGAGCCACGACAAGTATTTTCATTGATTTTATGTCCACTGGTATTATGTATATATTGAACACCAACCACGTACATTTTTAGCATTTCCTGATCTGGTAATTTCATGGCTTAAAAAGAGGAAGGTAATGCCTGCAAGCCATATTACCTGAAATTTAGTCTCACTGATGTCAATGAGAATTTTAGCATTAATTTTGATGAATGTTGGCATTAACTTTACATATATGCACTTAAATGAAAAACATTTTGAAAAACAAAATAAGGTTGATTTCATAGAAAAATGAAGTCTGTCACCTAAAAAACAACAATTTAATTCTTAATTCAGCTGTTGTACTGCTTTAATTCTTTATGTTTCTCTTTTTAAACACAAATGGAAATAATCCAAAGGAGAATTATTCATTTTTTGTTTACATATCTAAGTCAGGTTTCAAAATTAATATTTTTCTGCCCATCTGTCCTTCAGCACATTCTCTGTTCCAGGTCCCAGTCTCCCCTTGTCTCCCAGCCACCAGCAAGATAATACAGATGGTTACTGCAAAGTTGTTGAGACGTACATCTGAATGCATATTTATCCACTCGGCAAGATCCTGCTACAGCTGTAAGTCAATGCAAATCTGCATTACAATGTAGCTTCAGTCTCTTGCCCGTGTGAGAAAGCAGCCATGATATCCATAGTGCTGTTTAAGACTATGCTAGGCAAATATGACGTAAAATAATGCAGTTGAGTTAGCTATCTCAGCACTGTTAATTCACACCTCTGAACACAAACACTCATTTCAGCACGTGAAACGTGTTTATCTACACCTACATCAAAACTCATTTCCATTTGTTTGGTTTTGGAAGCAGAAACTGGTAATACAACATAACTCCAGCAAATGTCATGGTGAAAGAATACTAGGTAGGTGAGTATTTTATATAACAACCAGAAAAAAAAAAAAGAGGGGCTTTATTCTATCATAAGCACGGTTTTAATAAATACAAGTGGTGTTGTCAATCAGTGACAGTTGCTTTTGTTCTGGGTATGTCTTTGTTCTGGCAGCTGGGAGAAGAGCAGTTTTAATGTATAACAAAGGAAATGTACCGAACACCTGAAATTCCTCCAAGAGACTATAGCAATAGAAAATGCAAGTTTAGAAAGCACTTCCTGAAGAAAAAATAGCATTGGAATCTTCCCCTCATCTCAGGTCAATTGACTTGTCACAGTAGGAAGGAAATTTTAAAAGGAAATTGCAAGTTCTTTTTAAGTATGATTGGAGGAATTGCGTTAATAGCCAGCAATCAGTATAGGTTCTATAGGGCACTTAAAAATTTAAATGTATGCATATGCCAGAAGTACAGAGCTTTGTCTTGTTTGTAAAAAGCAAGCAAAACAACAGGCAATTTAAACCTCCAGCATCAAAGGTAATTTTTAACTTAGGTTGCCAGCATTTGTGTTCTTCCATTAAAAATTTCCCTCATTTCATCATCTGATTGAGGTATATAAATTATATATGCCTCTGATCTTGTTTTACACTAATAATCCTCAAAGTACCAACAGGATCCTACACAGTATGTACTTTCAGATGATACATTTTCTTACTATATGGAAAGATGCTTTGGATCACCATGTTGCCAGCATATAAATGATTTCTGAACTCCATTTTTCCTTACCCTTTCTTCAAGCCACTAGGCACAGTAACTTATTGTTTTACATGCCAAAAATTAAAAGAGTGACAATTTTATGATTTGAGAAGCTGTTTTTTACATACTATTGAATAACTGTGCCCTGTATGGCGCAAGCTACAGCTACAAATGAATATAAGAACACCTCTAATGGGAAAACATCTTACTTTGAGAGGATAGCATAAGCCATCATCTCGCCGAAGAAATATTCCAAAAGCTTTCTCATCCTTTCTAACATAATGCACAACTTCTCTGCACAGATTCTTTTCAAAAAAAGTCTCACTCAGGCTACTAGTCGTTCCTCCTTCCAACTAAAGAAGGCAGATACAGGTTGCAGAAATTTATAAGTGGATAAAAGGGAAGAAAATTATAGGACAGTGACAAGCAATGAATTTCATTTCCACAAGTTTGTAATTCCCCTAAGGAAGAGAAGAACCCAAGTTTTGCATGGTCCTCTTTAACAAACAAATGCATAGCTTGCAATGAAGTAGTACGAGACTAGAGAATGCGTTGCAAGCTAAATGCAAACTAGCCTTGCCTTTGAGGGAAGGAAAGGACAGAGCCCAGAAAGTATAGCATGGCTGGATGTCCACATGCTCAAGAGACTAATAATTTAGGTTAGCTGATTTTACAAGTTTTTCAAACAACGCCCTTTTATACTTACTGTAATTCTCTCATCTTTGTCATCTAGAGGGGTCCCATCCTTTTTCCATGATATAGTGGGTTCTGGGTGACCTCTTGGGGGCTGACATTCCATCACAGCAGGTTCGCCCACGGCTACCATTACATCTGATGGATTTTGTCTGAAGTCATCCCGTAGAACTGAAAGAATGAAGAAAATGAAGTCAGAAATTACCCAGCAATACACCAACAGGACAGCAAAGTGTTCCATTTTGGCTTGTAAAGGTCCCTGCTGTCATTTTTATTTATATTAATGAACAACTCAGTTCATGAATTTCATTTGGCATCTGAGGATGGTCTCTAGTACTTCCACAGCATAACAGAGAAAACCCACATATAACTAACACCACAGAGGTGAAAGGCTGACACGGACATAGGACTGTCTGCAGGAAACAGCTGCCCCACTTGTACCTGACATAGCTTCTGCCTCGTGTAAGCACAGGTTCCTATCACAGCTGAAGAAGACAAAACGTCTTCTGCTCAGTTAGAAAGTTACTTGGGTATAAGCATGACAAGAACTATTCTATGCCCCTCTTTTTCTGAGACACGAGGTCAGCCTGCCAGTAACTCAAAAGTTTATGGTTAAAGACTGGATGGTGGCCATATGAATTGGACCTTGAATTTATGGCAAAGATGAACAAAATAACTGAACTTCCTAGTTAGTTTGTAGTTCTTAGGTAAGTGGACAAACATTTGTGCAGCCTTTGCCAAACTAGTCTTTGCAATTTGGCTTGTGTTGTTTTTAGGGGAAAAAAATAATAATTCTTTCCTGATCCCTGGGAGTCATCCCTTAGTCTGATCCAGGACCACATCCTTCACTTGGAAGAAGTCAATTTTATGTATTACCTTTTCAGAGAAGGAAACATTTTTTATTTTCTCTTCATTACTAGAATTTATTCTTTATCATCATTTGGCCAAGCCTAGGCATAGGAAACTCCAGCTCCATCCACTAACCTACTATGAATTTTATCAATACCTGTGTGAATATTTTTCTTTTTAGGGGAGGGAAGACATCATACTGTGCTCAGCAGACCACTACATCAGAACTCAGTTTAACAGAATAATGGCATTCCTAAGTCTTGCCAAGTAAGTGGCATTAGGTTTAATCTAAAAATAAATAACCCAAATGATAATAAATATAACATTCTAGACCTCTCCACTGCTGTTACTCCATCCACACTGAACAAAGGATATCGTAACAGAAAAGCACATTACAACCAAAGGACCCTTAGGATTTTGACAAAGCTGTCGGTCACTCTTGCTGCTCACCAACAGTCTTCTGTTGACACTAAATAGTGCCAAGAATCCGTAGCAAAAAACACGTCCCCTGAGCCACAGACTGCAGACATAGGGGCATGCATTACTGAAGAGTGGTTTGGTTGTTACTGCTGCTTCAAAACTAGGTATGACTTATTGTTAGATGTTGAGAAATGTTGGTGTGCTTACAGATTGGCAGGTATGGCACTGTCACCAAACTGTTCTTCTCTGTAAGGTCTTTCATGCTGTTCAGACCTTTTAAAATGGTCTGAGGGCAAATGGGTCATCTAACATGGGCCGGGGGAAATACCTTTCTCACACCTACTTTCTGCAGTGCTGTATAATCTAAAATGAAAAGGGGGAGTACAAAGGACTTATAGTTCTTTGACTCTGTTTTGGGGGATTTATGGCAAATAACACTGTCAACAACCGGTAGGACTACTTTCTATTTTTTTCCCCGAATATGTTTACCTTTCATTCTGATACCCTACAGTTCAGTGGCTACAATCACAGGCATGTGT
Source organism: Anseranas semipalmata (assembly GCA_013399115.1). Lineage (NCBI taxonomy): Eukaryota > Metazoa > Chordata > Aves > Anseriformes > Anseranatidae > Anseranas > Anseranas semipalmata. The sequence continues at coordinate 732,163 of VXAA01005384.1, read as the reverse complement.
GTACAGCTTGATTAATCCCAACAAAACATACAACAGGAAAAGTTTGAGATCGATAAGAAACGTAGATGGGAACCAAAAGCAGTAAATACAGAGTATTATACCACTGTTCCAGAAACAGGATATAATTTCTGGAAGCACCAAAGAACATTTGTGTACCAACAGGACTGAAGTATATTGCAGATGCTACAAGATGTCTTGTGAAGTTACTAATCCCCTTCCATAATGAAGCACTCACAGTTCAAATGCTTCAATTAAATTATTAAATTAAACTTTCCAAATGCCCTGGAATCAGAAGATACTGATGCTCTGCAAGAGGGAAATCGGGGATAAAATAGCTCTAATGCTTTAACAATACAAAATAATACAAGAGAGTGTTAGCATTTAATGAAGAAATTATAGAATAATTTAGGTTAAAAGGGACCTCCATGCTGTTGGATGAACATGTTACCTTGTCTCAAATAAATCTAGTCTAGAAATTTCATTTCAAACAAAAAAATATAACACCCAAAACAAACCAACAAAATGACTCTATTTTTTGGTGTACAAAAACTGAGAAAGCATTTCCCATCTTAAAACATCTCTCTCTATAAAAAGCAAATAATATGGATATTTTCCTTGTATGGACTAGGGAAAACTGATAACCTTTTCAACAAAAAAATTAATCCAGCTTACATATAGATGAAATGTTTTCAGAAATGGGAACTATGTCATTTTTAGTTGTTCAGAAAGGTATGTCAAAAGACCTGTCCTTTAGCTTCCCTTCTGCTTTCAACAGAAGTGTATTAAGTTCAGCCTGCATTCCTCTTAGAGCTTTCTTACTACATTCCCCTAAATATTAATGCAACAGAATTGGAAGCTTCAAATTATTTTGGTTCTGGAAGCACTAAAATTTTACTCACACTCACTGAAAATCTTTTACATACATATTCAGCTTACACTGAATATGGCATTAATAACCAGATGCAACTTATTATGTTCCTAAGTAGCTAGCCCTCAAGCTACCCAGATATGGTAAATAGTGTGGCAAAAGTGACGGGGCTGACACTGCTTCTGCTGAAGATTTTTTTTTTAATTTACTTTAATAGATACTTGATCTGGCTTGGATCCACTGGTCAGATTATTACTTCCTTTTTCACATTTACAAACTAAAGAACATAAAAGAAATAGAAACTGAAGTTGCACCAAGTTACTTAAAAAAAGAAAACGTATATCCAGATCCCAGTGCCAACACCACATGGAAGTGGTGCACGAGAGTTTATTTGCTCTACCACAGTTCTATTGCAACGAAACAAAAGGGGTGGTCTGACCAAAAGTAAGAAGCCTCTTATTATTGCTGAAGATTTTATCACTTGGATAAAGCTAAGAGATATATAAAAATAAGTGCCTTTATGTTAAAAAAAAAAAAAAATGAAGGGAAGTGATCTTAAGAAACTATAGTGCTTTTCAAGTCTGAAAGACATCGTGAATCTAAGAGGAAAGCCTATCAGATAGCACCTCAGATTGCTTTTAGCACCTTTCAGCAACAAAGAAGTCCAATACTTGCATAATAAAAACAAATTACTTCAGTAATTTCTACACTTGTTAAACTAAGATCAGCTTTGCAAGTATAGTACCTTGTCTGTAAACCAAGACCTTCCAGAAATTAACCAATGCATAATAGAATGCCTTAGGAGGACATCAAAGGTTCATGCCACAGATACATCGAAACACGTATTTTTGTTTCCACTTAACTAAGATTTTTTTTGGCTCTAACTTTACACAAAGAAATACTAACAAAACATAATCTATTGGAGATTACTCCACAGATAGTCATCATGTAATTATTTGTGCAGCTGTAAAGTAGACGCTCTATTTTTGCGTGTGGTTTTTTTTTGGTTTTGTTTTGTTTTGTCTCAGGCCCTGGCAATCTTGAAAAAAAATCATTTTCTCTCTTACGTCCTTCATAGTCAAGCTCACTGTAAATTGAGAATACATTTCCTCTTGAAGATATATTAGAACTATACTTTGTAATCCAGTACAGTATGTGCTTTCAGTCACCAAAGGGTCAAATTTCACCACATGCATCTTTTTTCTATGTATATGCAGTTGGAATGAAAACAGATACAGTGAGGGGGTTGGGTTTTCGTTGTGTTCCTTTTTTTCCCCCCTTCAAATTCAATGTAAAATCTTCATATATAAAAATCTACATTTCTGACATACTGTGGGTCAGGTTTTCTAACATTTTACTTTTTCTTTTTTTCTAAAACACAGCAAATCATGATCATAATTATTGCTGTTACACAGCTAAGGACAGTACGATGTGCCTTGCACAGCTGAACAACTCAGTGATCTTGCTGTGTGAACTCTGAATTCCTGTGCTTATGCAGAAGACACTTTTATGCTATGCTTGCTGAATTCATCAGGCTGAAGAGCAACTTTGGTAACTCCACCTAAAAGTCAACTACTCAAGCTATTTAAAACCTTGCAGTGTTCAATCAATAAAGCAATTACACTTACCCCAGAGAATCCTTCCAAGAGCAGAAAGGAACTAGCAATCACTTGGGGATAGATTTTTATTGACAAGCAACATAAGTAGAGACAGTATTTTTTGTGTAAACCATAAACTGCTTTTCAAAATGCAGCACCCAGTGCTTTATTCCTAAATTTTTCCTTGGCTACTATGAAAAAGAGTAACCAGACACTGCTGGGTGAAATGGCAACTGTATTTCAAGCTTCAACTATATAGAAACCCTTCCAAGGTGTCATCATTAGGAATGGAAACAGTATGCCAGCAATGAAAGAGGAGCGTAGATATTTTTTCTACTTATATACAGCCACATGTCACTTACACTACTTCTAGCTAATATCTACATGAGTAGGAACACGAGAATCCCAGACCATGCCATCTACCCCCAGATGGCCATTATTCTCCTAGTGCTGGCTACTTGATTCACACCTTGGTCATCGGGCACCCACGGACAACGCAAGAGGAGGCAGCACGTACTGGTGGGTTTACCTGAACACCAGCGGTATGTTCGCTCTGTCTGGTAAGGGGCCACAGTCAGAAGCACGCCCCTGTATCTAGTGCAGAACTTTGACGTGATCTGCTCAGAGGAGCAAGCCACACCACATGTCTGAAGGTAACTGCCAGGTAGGCAGGTTTTTTGCATATACACACTGTAGGTATTTAAGAAAGACCATTGTTAAATCTTATCATTAAATAACTGTGACCTGGTTCAAAGACAACACAGAAAAACACGACAAAACACAAGAAGAAGAAACCGACCAGAATGCTCTAGTCAATAAATGAAAAGAATGCATTTGTAAGGAACGTACTGATTCCCTTTGTGTATTATGGATATTGTGCCTTAACAGGGGTATCATTTAAGAACTTGAGATAAGAAAATCTCCTGAAAATGTTTATTATAGGTCTATTCTAGCCAGACTGGCTAGACACTTCATACCAGATCAGTTCAAAGCAATGCACCCAAATTTATTCAGCATTCCTAATCAACCAAGTTATTACAGCCATGGTTGCCTGGTGAATAGAGGGGGAAAGGGACGTGAAGATGTTTGGGATGCAGTTTCACAAGCAGGTTAAGGCAATCTTAATCCATTCCAATTCTTCTACAAGAGATCGCCCATGCGTGCTTCCTGCACTGCCGCTACCAAGCCATGCTCCCCTGCAAGGCTGGCTGTTGGACAAGCGAGCAGAGATCAGTGAGCCAATGCATCTCACAAATAGAAAAGAGAAGAGATCCCAACAATTACCACTCTTTCAGCACGAAGATCATTTGAATGTTCCCTCAAAAATGGGGAAAAAAGAAAGTGAAAGTGAAATAAATAGAAGAAATGATCATTCCTTGTCATTGCTTTAGAAAACAACCAGACCTCAGCTGATGAGCATGTTTCCTCACAGCAAACAAAAGTGTGCTACCAACAAACTACATGCTAACGCTGAGCAACACAACCCCAATGGCCCACTGCCCTGCCTTCAGGCTCTTTTTGCTTAAAAACAAACAAACAAACAAACGTGTAATAGATACAAATTTTTTAAGTACCCACAACTCTATTATTTTAATTCCTGCAAGTTTATAACAGGTATTTCAATTTTTTTCCCCAACAAAACAACATATTGCAAAGAAAGTTTCCATCTAATACTTAATCTGACTAATAAAATGAGGAGCACAACAACAAAACTAAGCACTTGCTGTAAAATGCTGTAAGATTAGGAAAATGTATTGGATTCGGGAAGTTAAATATTTGTTCTAATCCCACAAACCAGTAATCAAAGCGAAACGAATTATTTTTTAGTCAGGATTGAGCAATTGTTCAAAAACAGAACAGTTCCCGTAATTTCAGAGCAGCAATGATCCCTTTTCCCCACTACCTATGGAATTCTAACTTGCTGAGACACAGCCAACAGCATTTTTGGCATTCAGATATATTGTAAGACACTTTTGTCAGTTGGAACAGTGCTTCAAAGCAGGTGCCTGATTTTAATCACACCTAACTTAAGCATTAGCCTGAACTATAGTACCTTTTTTAAAGACTTTGTTGGCATGAAATTTATACCGATGACAGAATATCATTTTTCATACATGTGTGCCACTAATAGGAAAGGGTTATGGCACTAATTAAGTTCAAAAAGAATAAAAACCACACATGCTCAGATTTAAGATAACATATGTGCTACCAAAACATATTTTATACTCTATTAAACTCTTTAAGAATGTTATCTGGTCTGACCAAAAACTTGATCATTTAGACAACCCCCTAGAAGTTTCCATGCAGTCACGCAAAGTGAAAGCAAGAACTGGTTTCCTAAAAAAAAAAAAAAAAAAAAAAAAAAAAAAGACCGTTGCACAGTCATTAAAATGGAGCAGAAGGAGCACGGCTATAAATAGTCAGAAATTACTATTGTGATCATCTAACAAGATCACTCACATAAACAGACAGTAATTTTCCACAGCGACTGAGTCCAGAACATGGTATTGAATGTTTCAAAAGACATCTACGCTTTTATAAAGCCTGTGACAGGTAGGGAGCCATTTCCTTTAGCTACCTGGCGGCTGCTTTCATCATTTGCTGTTCCCACCTGACTCTTACCTTGAAGCATTTTGACCTCAGCCACTGGATCTTGTTACACCTTTGTCACTTGGACTAAAGAGCCTTCTGAGGCAAGCAGATAGCAATCAGCTCCATATCTAGATCTCTGATCTGTCCTAAGCCTCCTCTGAACTTCAGGACTGCTGAAGCCCTGCACCTAACAGCTGAACTCTTGCATAGCCAGCCCTCCCCAGGACACAGCACTTCCCTGGTGATAGCTAAACAATTCACATTGAATAGGTTTCCAGACGCAAGAGACCGCTCGTACTAAAGAGACTGATCGTAAGTGATGATCATCACTTAATGTTATGACAATACCGATCAATTTTGATTCTTCAGCCATACATCTATGACAATGGATTCCAGGTACTGTATTCAGACAGTGCTGTCCTGCTCTGCTTTCAGCTCTTAGCAAACCTTGCTCCCTCAAAGCCTGAACAAACAAAAGCATTTCAAAATCCAGTGGTACTTTTTTTTTTTTTTTTGGTTAGCATTCAAATGTAATTTATATGCATTAGTGCTGATACCCTTGTCCTAAATCTTTCTAATGAAGATCACAGCATCTATTTGTATTTTAAGATTTTCTTTTCAAGCTCTAAACAGCAAAGTTAAAGAAAACAACCACGCACACACACACAAAACAACAACAACAACAACAACAACAAACAAAAACCAACCCACTATTTTTTTTTCTACTCTACTACCATTGAGATCAAGTTTAAATAGTTGAAACAGCTGGTTCATTAACACTTCCTCAATGATGTCATCATGGAAGGAACTATAGGGTTAATGAAAGCAAGCAGAGATTTTAAAAGACCTTACAATGTTGAACAAATTCAAGATCCACCATTTATTATTACGCTCTTTCTCTTCTTGTTTTGTCATATTGTCAACGCTCTATTTTTAAGCTTTAAAATACAACATTTTTAAGGCTTTAGTAGACATTGTAAGTGGCCTTTCTGTATGACTGTTATTTTCTTGAATACCAGTAGCTTTTGAATACTCAGTGGTGTATTTTTCATACGTTGAACTACTAAGGCTTATTTATTCACTATTTCTGTGTTCAGGTGGCAGGGAAGAGAATGGTACTAGGTCTTATACTGCTACTCACTTTAGAAATGCACCTACAAAGAATTATTGAATAAAACAACAGCTGATATATGAAATACTATTAACACGTGGCCTAAGGTACTAAAGTATTTGTGCTAAGAAAAGTAAGTTAGCATTTTACTAAATCAAAATAATAAGAAATGGCCGCTCTCCCCAAAGCTGAGGTGAATTGTACGTAACACAGGAGCCCTCCTGTTTTGATCTGTAACATGATCAAACCACTGTGAGCTTCTTTCATATACAGCAGAATTACAGGATTTGCAAATTTAAGCCAGATTTTTAAAGTAATTGTTGATTTTTTGGTATCTCAAATTTAAAGCACATTAAATACAACCAAGTTTCAAAAGAATGGATACTTTTTTTTAATCAAAATTCAAAAAAATCCTTTAAAGATACTCAGAAACAAGCAATTCAAAATGGAGATATCCAAAATCACTATCCTTTAAATGTTTACATGTACTGAGCTGTTTTCTTTTAAAATACCTAAAAATTTTATTTCAGCTCTCAGTAAAACAGGAAACATAGCCTTGTACCTATGAGCTAGATCATGCTGTACAATCTAAATCTCATAATCAGCACTACCAGTAATTCAAATTTTATTTGGAAGAAATATGAGTACTAAAGAACAGTATTATTAATCTGAATAAATGAAAATAGATTAATGAATGAATTAAAGAGTGAATGGTACACATAGAATGCTTTCAATAATTCTAAGAAGGAAAGTTCAGGAAACTTTCATTCCTACCATCTACTACAGTAAATCAGAATTTCAGGCAACGAGAAATTGCCTATTTTTCATCGAACATGCAAATCCAATACATATTTTACTGAATCTGCTACCACATTCTGCTATAAGAATGCTAACAGATTAAAGGCATCAAGGAGGGGTACTAAGTTCCTGAGTGCACACTTTAAGAAGTTATGTACTTTAGTATTAACATTATTAGTACTGCCTACCTGATGACACCAGGAAAGAGCACTGGTGGTCAACACAACCAAGAAACACCGCATTGGTGTAGCGCTCATTAACAGAACCAAGACCCAATCCAAACCCAGTTGAAACAGAGTTAAATAAACACAGGCCTTAGATGTATGAAATAGCAACAGCCTCCCCTGACTTGAAATTAGATCACACTTCACAAAATGTACTGCCTCAATTATGGTAATCTTTAAGGTGTTTTAAAATGCATTCTCTCCAAAGAGTAATGTTTTTGATTGATTGTTTTTTTAAAGAACCTCCAAACTTGTATCATGGTATCTACTGGAGGTTAACAGTTACTGTCTCCAGAAAAAGTGTCATTCCCTACTATATTCAGCAATGCAAGTTAGTAGATACAAAACCTGCAGGCTTCTAATCTATTAATGCAGAAAGAAATCACAGAGTGCTGTACCTACCAGATCACATCTTTTAAAAGTTGCTGATGAAAATATAGCAGTGAATCAAGCAATATGCTACACTGCAAAAGCAATTAAATGTTGAGGCATTTGGCAATAAACATACTGAACGCAGACAGAGATATTAAACTACACAAATTTATTGTCATTCTTTTTTTTTTTTCATTCAGTCATTAAGAAACTTACCACTGTTAACAGAAATACATGCTTAAAGAAGCAGGTTCCAAAGGAGACTTCTGTAACACCCACTGGTTGAAAGTTACAGACGATTATTAAAAAAATTTTTGAAACCCCTCACAATCAGTCTGATTTTATTTCACTAGTTGAAGACTTGGACTTTAAGTATTGCCAGGAATCTTACTGGGCAAGATAGCTGTCACCCTGCGCCAGTATTTCCATATGTGAGAAAGAAAGAGTAAACAAACTAAATGATGAATTGGGAATCAATTAAATGGCCAAATCTGAGAAGTCATATAAAGAGTAACTTTAACTCCTGTGAGAAGAGTAACTGACAGCCTAAGAGAGCACACTGTAGCACTTGGGAATCCTAATTAAACCCTGAAGTATCTGTGGTGCCTCAGGCATGCGGCTCTGAGAATATCCGTCATGTTGATCGAAAATTGAAAATAGATAAGGAGAATGAACCTAATTATTAACTTGATTGACTGTGTACAACATGCGATCCCTCTCAAGATCTTCTACATATTATGATTTAGGACAAGGCATTTACTATCTTTAATTCAGAATTTACCTTCTAGAAGAGCAGATTCATTTGCACAGATTGCAGAGACAGTTCCCCTTCACTTGTCCTAAATAATTATAGTTATTTTCGATATTATTATTATTATTATTCTATTGTACATTCCATTGTAAAGTTTTTTGCTTATTTGAATCATGTTCATTACAGACAATATTTTTACTGTGACTAACACAGCAGACTTCCAAACCCATGGACACAAACCAATGGGTTCCAGACACAGGTCACATAACAACTGTGTCTTTGGGAGATCAGATTAGATTTCCCCAGGCAAAGAAAGGTTTACATCTTCAAATCCAAGGATTTGGGTGTGTTCTGTAAATAAAGCTTTTTTTCCTGTACGTTCCAACTTAAGGTCCCAATGTTGAGTTTGAAATGAACTAACTGTTAGCTGCACCAGCTTTCCTCCAAAGCAGATTATAATAGAAAAGAAGAATCACAGTAAGAGGCTGTACTGAGACCTTGTCTTGGCCCAGCAAATTCGAGCATAGAGCGGTAACTGAAATAACAAGAGATACAAGGACCAAAAGATGACAGAGAAAAGGTGAGAAGACATTTCACCAAAAGGATGGTTTCATTCTTTCTTTACTACTTATCAAACCATATTCCAAAAGCAGAATGGTTTTCCATTGCAAGAAAGATGGCATGAATCAACCCAGAAATGCCAGTGTCCTGTCAGGATTCCAGGGAGAAGAATAAAATAAGGAATACAGGTAGCAAGGACAGAAGCAAACAGCCAGTTTTCAATGAGAGCTTAAAGCTCTGATATATGGCACTAGCCAATTGAGCAAGATTGCAATTGATTGAAAAGGTGTTGCTGTCACAGCTATGTTGGCTTGAGATTTGAAAAACTGGCTCTTCTCACGGTTTCTAAGCTGCAAAATCCCTCACGAGGCAAAACCTGAAGGAAACTATTTGTCTTCAGTTGCACTGTTAAAAGAGGAGATACAACTATTCCAATGAGTTGCCAATGAAACTACAGCAGCACATTTTCTGTAGCACAGGCAAGACTTAAATATCCTATGCTTGTACTATTGCATATAATCATCTTTTCACTCTGAAGAAGCCAAAAATTTATCAGAGGAGAGAAATAAAGATTCACATGCCAGGATAACCATGTTTATGCAGCATGCACAGCCCTAGATCTACATATGCACTATGATACTACTCTCTTGCTAAGGTCCTGCCTCAAGGCAACAATTTTAGCCACGTCTTTCTGCCTAGCATTCAAATTTTAGCTTGTTGTAACTCTGTGACTACAACCAAAGTTCTTTGAAAGGACCTTTTTTCCATGAAAAAATCCCCATTATGCTGTTAAAGTGGCTGAAAAATGTGACATTTTTATAGCAGAGAAGATACAGTAATAACTCCCTTGTAATATTCTGGAAAATGATATTCCACTGTTACATCTGAGGTCAAGCCTGAAATATCTGTTGGAAGGTACAACATACAGACATTTTGTATGGTTGAATGGCTAATTCTGAACAATAATAGAGCTAAGAACAGTATGCAGGATTTGTTGTCACCAAACTATAGCAAAACCTCACTGCTCAAAAATTGCTGAACTGCTACATTGTTAGTATACAATTTTGTTCTGTTGAAGGGAACTATTAACCAGAGCTCCAGCCTCTTCTAACCTCTCTGGAGTGATACACAGAAGAATATACCTTACTTAGAGAGTAGATTTTTTCATTCATTATACTCTGTATGTCCAAATGCATGAATGTCATTCTTATGGTAATATTATCCTGTTTCCTCACCTTCTAAAACATTTAAACTGACAACAAATTGCTGCAGTAAGAGCTGGTAAACTTTTTCAAAATTACATTTATGCCAAATATCATATACGTTTCAAATCACTATTTCCTTAATTTTACTGGTTTTAGAAAATATTCCAGGAAAACACCTCAGGGAAAAATGGCAGACAGCCTTATACAGAAGTCATAGAGAAATATGGTCTTCATCTAATTCAATTAACTTTTTTGAGTTAGATTACAATGGTACAGAAAAACGTTTATTCTATTTCAGACATATTCTAAGATATGAATCATACTGCTTACTCAATATAAAGAAGAATGGCTCAATAGCATACACTCAAATTTTTTATTGTTCAAAACCTGAAAAATGTCTAGACACATCTTCATGACTTACAACAATAGTTCTTCATTTAGGCAATGATCTGAAGGCTCAAATATTGTAAAATTCTATCTAGAGCTTTACAACAAATTGCCAAGTTTACAACAATGAAAAACGGTTTTGTAAACGGATGGACATTACCAAATCTGCTAAGCTGGAACTCTGAACTGCAGCTCTTAGAGATTTATATGCTACAGTAAATGGCAAAAGACAATAAAATCAGGCAGAAAAGTACTTCTGCATTTGGACTCTTATTCTGGCTTCAGTCCCTATGAGATAGTCAAAGGCAACGTGCCAATTGATCAATATGTTAGCATTTAATGTGCAATAAATGCTACTGAGCAAAAGTCAGAGAAACATTGCCTGTTAGCAGAGTAGGCCTTATTGCTGGCAGGAAGGAGCGCGTGAAGTTTTGGATCACCCCATGTGGTAAAACAGCAGCCAGAAGTCTGATTTTGAATTAACAAAAGGAAACGGAGGGCGATGCTCAGCATGAACACAAATGCACATAAAGACAGCCAGATTTCATTACTGAAGATTTTAATTTTGATTAAACACTTCCTTTTATATTGGGTCACGTTCATTGTTTTCATCCCTGTGTTTTCATTAATATTTTAATAGACACAGAACATTAAGTTGTGTAACTTCAGTGTTGTGGCTAAAGATAACATCTTTAATAACAGCTACAAAAGGGAAGCTGGCATGCATTGCTATCCAACTTCATAATGCTGTGAGGCACAATGGGCTGGTATGGACTTCACGGCATGCGATACAAGGCATCTGCATTTGCCGACGCGTAGAAGTAAAGTAAATGATTGTGACAGTAGCTTAGCCTGTTTGGAATAGGAACTTAAAAATGCATTCAAGACAAAACATAATGATGTGATGGAAATGGCTGTGAAAGTCTAGAAGAATCAAGGCAGTGAGTGCACTAAGTGGAAACCTTAATCTCACTTTTGCTTTAAATTCTGTGAGAAAATGCAATACATTGAAACTCCTTAAAAATGTCTTAGGAAACAAACAGCAGTAAAGAAACAGTAACGTATTTTTTTGTTACCAACCATTGGCTTTTTTTCCTTGTTTTGGCCATTTCTAACTCCTAATGATGAAACTTGACAGTCAATTCAAAATTCTTGATCACAGATGAGCTGAGGTACAATTAGCAGAAGTACTTACACTTGATTTCCCCTGCCATTACAAACCTGAACTGTGGGGTGCCATGATACACTCTACAAAGACCTATCAACTTTGTTAATTCACTTCTTACCAGTCCTAAGCAGCCTATACGGCTTAATTTCCTGGTAAACCACAGGACTCTTACGCTTCCATTAAGAATTTTTATAGAGGAAAAACAAAGAGGAAAAGCAAATGTGATATGGTGTGAGAGTGGGATTCTTTATTTATCTATGAACTCTCAATGTAATTAAATTTTCAAGTCAGTAAAGTGGACTGGTTCTTTTTGTGTGTCTAAGCACAAAAAGTACCGTATGCATACTAAGCTTGAAAAGCATTATGATACTCCATATTATCAATAGATGCATAAAAATAGAAATCATACATTTTTAAGGACCTTTTTAGAAAGCAAATACATTGGGACTAATTTTGGTAGACAGGATGCTGAAACCAGTGATGACAAAAAGCTTTCAAGATAAAAGCTATTGATATCTTCCAGCAATTCACTCAGAAACAACCGAGTTAAGAGGGGGGGAAAAAAAAAAAGAACAAAAAAAAAAACACTATTTGGATTTCCAAAATCTTTACACTTCTTTTTCTGATATACCGAGAGAATACACTTTTGCTGTTACAGGATTTTCTAGTAAAAAACAAACAAACAAACAAACAAACAAAAAAACCAACTAGACACTTTAGGTAGACACTTTAGAACTTACAGGTGAACGGCATTGTGGAGGTTATTTACTGCTGCTCATTACTATCAGTGTTGTTAGTGAACAGCAACATTGCCCTCAGCAGTCTACAATCAATAAGAATTCCAACTCCTTTTTTCCTACCCCATCTAGTTAGTTAGTACACAGAAGGTGTATCAGGCACATCAGAACTTCAATTAATTTGCTAGGTTTCCAGTCTGCATATTCACGTGGGCCTCTACTAAATATATAAGGTATAATAAAAGCAATGGAAGGTCAATTCCAGATTCTCTTGCATTCTTCAGTTTGCTTCCAAACAGAGCAAAAAAAATCAAAAGCAAAATGCAAGTTCCTCTATGGATGTGTTTAAGTCAGCACTTGAGTTTGGAATCTGTGAAGGAAATCTCCAAATCTTCTCCACTGACCTTGCTTTGACTCCTACCTTGGACTGGTTTTGGGGTGCAAAAACTGTTTATTGACTTGATT